>WBMZ01020745.1:0-35950 GCA_013400975.1 Atrichornis clamosus | reverse complement strand
CGGCCGTGCCCCTCGGCGGGCAGCCGGAGGCCCGCGGCGGAGGCGCTCGGATGGATGGCAGCGGCGGCGCTCACGCGTGTCCGCGGCGGAGCCCGGCGGGGATCGGGGGTGCTGGCGCGGGAAGGGGAGAGGGCCCTGCACCGCTCTGAGCGAGTTGCAGAGGGCACCGAGAGTTCTTTTTACTGCTGTTGAGTTTGTAATCCAGGGAGCTCTTCTAGGAAATGGTTTTTCAGATAATGGAACAGTAGAAAGCTGTGCTCCTTTTGTAAGGAAAAAGCCGAAATTAGCAAGGGGAAAGGTTCCTTGTGTCTTTGTGGTGTATTTTCCGTGGCCATACTTTCTCCAGCTTGAAATAGTCACTGCCTTGACTGAAAGGCACTGACTATCCCAGACTTTACCTTACTTCATTCAGATGGCCACAGACACAGCTGCCCCCACTCGTGTGCCATCCTGATGTGCTCTTCTATCGCCTCCTGCTTTTGAAATGGTCATGGATGGTTGGTTGGGCAGAATCCATTGCTCTCTGCCTCCCTTCAGAATCACCTGCTCTTCCCATATGCGGAGGTCCTCTCTACTTGTTTTACGTCTTTCCTTGGGTATTGGGCCTTGAGCCAGAAGGGGGCTCAGCCACGTGACTTGAGGTCGTTTTTCAGTGTGTATAAAATCCCTTTCTCTTGTGTGACCTGCCAGGTCATGCAGGAGTGAAGAGTGAATTCCTCATTTGTTGTCAAAGAGACAAGATTTGTGCTGAGAGGTGGCACCTTTTCTCAGACTAGCTGATAGAGCAAATACTGGACAAGCTTTTTGGGCATGCAAGCCCTAGTTCAGGTTATAGTAGTGAGCTCTTAATCCTGTCCTCTCGAAAAGAGGAGCTGGGCTACAACACTAAAGCCAAGCACTGTCTTGCTGGCACCCAGTACCCAGAGCCAAATACCCTTTTGCGGTGTTGTTGTGGAAGTGTCTGCAGAGTTGTCACTTGACAGCCTCTGTACCTGTTGCCCTCATGTACATGCAGTTGGGCATTCCAGCAAGCATGCTGCATCACAGGCTCACTGCTGCTCATTTCAAAGTCTGTTTTCACTCTGTCAGGGCTCTTCCTCCACCTCTCCTTCAGCATTGCATTGTTTTCCAGCCTGACTCATCTTGTTCTTTTCTCCACACATTTCTCAGCTGTGATGGTCTGCTGCCTTTTCTCCAGATACCATGATTTTGCATAATATTGGAAGTATGTTGCTTACCCCCCACTCCCCCTGGTGTATTGGGGAAAGTCCAACAGGTATGGAAACATGTCTATCTCATTACTGATTTTCTTTGCCCAAGTTTTACTTTCATTCACCCAAAGGACAATTTGATTTATCTTTGCAAAAGATTCTGAATTATCATTTTGTAAGATGCCAGATACCAGCCCCCATTGCCAGATGTGTAGCTCCCATTTCCTGGAACAATGTGCTACTAAATGTAATGTTTGCAGATGAATTGTTTTACTCTTCTGCGTGCTGCTTCACTGTTTTTCAGGTGTGGAGTTTTGTGAAAGCACAGCTCAGGGGAAGGAAACTATGATCTGCTTTCTGATTTTTTTTCTTCTACAGTTGACAGCCATTTGCAAATCATTGCAAATGGATTAGGAAGACTCTGTCTTCAAGTCTGTGTTCCAGACAAAATGTCTTGGTAGAATTACCAGGTTCTTGGAAGGAACAGTACATAAAGTTGTGTTCCATGACTCCATGGTGCTAAATGCCCCCATGTGCTTGGGCACACAGCTGCAATACAGTAAGAGGTTCACTGGTTCTCTAACCCATCCCCAGCTCCCCAGGTCTCTCCTCAGACAAGGAGGTACTGGCTTCATATGGCCTTTGTCTGCAAATCCCCAAAGATGGAGATCCCATGTCCCTGGAGCCTTGTCTCAGAGCTGCATCACCCTCCTGGGGGGAATTCTTCCTACATGTTCATGGTGAATGAGAATAAACACATAACAGAGGCTATTGTGGATCAAACCAAAGTCTGTACATTCCAGGATACACTGGCTGGCAGCAACCTGGGGAGAAGCACAGAAGCAAGGTTGAAGTGATGCTTCCTCAAAGCTGTGCCCCATTCAGGCACTGTGCAGTTTGGTAGCTCTCTCAGCTAGAGGTGGTGTCTTTGCTTCTGTGGGCTTTGCAGGATTGTGTGAGGGTCTCACCTCTGTTGAGTGCCTCATTCAGATTTGGCTCATACTGTATGTCACGTACTCATTGCTGCTGGAAGAGTACTCATTTTGCTTCGGTGTTAATTAAGCATCAGCCTATCTAGGGCTTATTAGCTGTACCTTGACAGGGCACTTCACTTCCATCCCCTGTGCTTCAGCCACACTAGCCCCCACTAGTGGGGTGGGATTGGGACGTTCAGACACAGGTGTGCTACTGACAGCTCGCTGTGCTTTGCTCCTGGCAGTGTGGCAGGGCTCTGTTTTATAGGATGTGGCCATTGCCTGTCAAAGGATCTGCGGCAGTGCTCAGTGCAAGACAGGAGCCTTTCTGCTCCTGTGTTCACATTGGATCTGTCATGTTCCCTGCAACTAGAGTGTGCCAGAGAAACAGGGGTGTCCATCTGAGGACTAATAGAAACTCAGGCAAGAAACGCAGGATCCCTTTTCAGAGAAGGCTGTGCTGGCTGTGAAGTTTCCAAGTGGAAGGGTTCAAGTTACAGAGCAGTAACGGAGTGCAGAGTGTCACTCATGACTCAAGTGTGCCCACACGCTTTTCATAGGGATTAGTAATTAAGCAGCTAAGTGCATGCCAGGTGCATGAGAGAACCTCACCCCAAACAGTAGAACACAATGTTTACAAGTGCATGTCTTAAAAATATGTGAGGTGGGGGAGATACCGCTGGGATGCTTTGTTGTTTGGGCTTTGGCAGATCTTGGCCTGGTCACCAAAAATCCAGGCTATTTGCTGATGAGAAAAACCACTTGGTAAGAGCCAGTGTGGAGTTGTGTGGCTTGCAGGCTGCAGGAGTGTTGACAAGGGGAGGGCCAGGAGACAGAGGCAGTTTCTGAATATCGGGTTAGGGGCTGGGTGAGCTGAGAGGAAAACTCAGGAGGCTGCAAGCAGCGTGAGACTTTCCTCGGCACCACTGGATAAAGGGAGAGGTCACTTTGCTCAAGCACAGGGAGCCTTCCCCACTGTGTGCATGAGCTCGGACAACAAGCTGTTTGCTATGGAGCTGTCAAGTGCAAGGATGGGAATGTCAGCTCTGGCATGAGGATATCCATGAGAGTGATGCAGAATCATCAGTAAGTCTTGCCTATGGCCTGTTGAACTTCATTGCTGCAGGGTTTTTGGGTGGTGACGATGACTCCGGATAGTGTTACGTGTTCTGCAGGGCTGCTATGTCGCTTAGAGAGGCAGAAGTCATGTGCTTTGATAGACCCAAAATGCCTTCTTCCAGATGTTTCCTTTCAAATATGAATTTCAGGATGTCTTAGGTTAACAGCTGCTGGTTGGGAGGAAACTTAGTTCTTCCTTGGAGAAGTCTGAGTTTCCTGAAGGGACAGCAGATTCCCTGTTGGATTTTCTTCAGTCTGAGCTTCCTGCAGGGAGGCTTAGAGTGCCTCAGTCGTTCTAGTTGATGGCTGGCTTGTGTGTAGCAATGACAGTGCGTGCTCTGCTTTCTGCATCTCACATGACAGAGCGTCTCACCATCTAGAGCATCCCCTGTCATTTCTCTGTCCACTCTCCTCATCCAGAACATGGATGTGCTGGCACTGCCCAGCTCTGCCCTGGAAGGATTAAGGGATGAATATATGCCTGATGGGCACTGCTTGCTGAGCAGGGGCTGGGGACATCCATTGTCCTGTATGCTCTGTTTTGTGGATCATTGTTCAATGTTTGGCTACTCTGCAAGCTCCACACAGGCTTCTCAGCATGACAAAGCTGCAAAGCAAGGTACTCTGATGGTCTCCTGAAGGCTGAGTGACTCACTCTCATGATGCAGGAGCAAGGGGCTTAGTCAAGGTGAATTTCAACTGTGCTGGAGCTTGTGGTTTAACAGTTTGTTTCAGGGAAACACAGCTAAACTCCCTTGTGCTGAACTAGAATCAGAATTCAAACTTGATGAGTGCAGAAAACAAGTTCTTGTCAAATATAGGGGGTCAGCTTGCAGCCCAGTTTCCATCCTGGCATTCAGAGGAGGAACCGGGATAGTTTGACATACCTGTGCATCCTTTTGAGACCAGGTCAGAGAAAGTTTCATTGGGAAGGAACTCCTCGAAGTTCCTTGCCCAGTGTTCTCTTTTGAGTAGGCCTAGTCCCAGAAATAGATCAGTTTTCCCAGGGCCTTGCCTAGTTGAGCAGAGCATACCCAGGGCTGGAGGCTCCATCACCTCTCTGTTCAAGGGCTGCACCACTCTTGCAGCAAGGAGGCTTTCTCTTTCCTCAGCCGGTTTCCATTGCCCCTTCTGTGCACCTCTGAGGAAAGCCTGGTTTTGTTTCCTTTAGAAATCCTTTGCCTTTAGGCAGCATGTGACTGACTGACTGCAGCTGGACCCCTCTGCAGGTTGAACCCCATCGTCAGGCTGAAAAAGCCCAGTTCCTTTGTTTGTCCTCACATCTGTGTTCCAACTTCCTGCCTATTCTGATGGCCCTGCACTGGAGTCCCTTCAGCTTGGAAAGATCTGTCTCCTTCTAGGGGACATCAAATTGAATGCAGCACTCACCTTCAGCCCCAGTAGTGCCAAGCAGAGGAGAATACCCACCCATGTTGGTCTCCTGGCTATACACTTTTTAATGCAACTTGGACTACAAGTCCAGAGCAGAGTCTATAGAAAGTCTCCTGTAGCTTTAACAACAACTTGCAACATCTTGTACATTTCAAGGTGGTGATGCAGACCCCAAGCACTGCTTGATGCCTCAGCGTGGGTCTGTATTTATGGCTTGTTAAGAAGATGCTTTCCTCACTAACTGAGAAAGTGAGATCTGCCTGAAAAGGGATTTACAAAAATATGCAGGAGACCATTCCCTTAAAGGGGGAGATCACTCCCTTCCTTTGGCTTTAGGTATTTATCTTTCTTGGATTTCTCCAAGCCAAAGACTTGACTTTTAGGGGGAACAATGTTGATTTGAAATGGGATAAACTTTTGAATGCCTGTAGCTCAGGTGCAGGGCACATGGTCACTTGCAAAGCCACTACCGGGCTCTGGTTGTGTCTGCCAGAGAAGGGACTGTGGGGCCCAGGTGTGATGTTTGTACCTGTGTGCTGGGAGGAGAGCATTCCCGTACCAGCACACCTGCACTGACTTCCCTCCTCAGCAGGGTAACTAGTGGTAGCAAGCACCCAGCCATCAAGACTTTGGTTGTGTATGGCTGTGTGATGACACAGGGATGGATCCAGCTCTTCCTCGGCTGTGCTTGGATTTCCTACTGGGCTTTGCAAAATTCACATAGATTCACATTTTTAGATGTAGTCTTAGTAGGAGCTGACATGTATCTTTCCTTTTGTTGCTACTGGATCTGGCCATAATTTGTTGGTCAGTTCTTGAAACTCCAGAGAACTGGTTATGTTCAGCTGCTCAGTGACTCAAAAAGCAGAGTGGCCATGGAGTCGGGTTCTTGCACACCAAGTATGTTGAGATGCAAGCTCAGGGTTTGAAAGCTGTCCCACGAGAGGCAGAATCAGCAGAGACTCACTTTTTGGTGGATTGATCTCCTTCGTTCCTACATCCCCACTGTGTCTGCCCCAGCTCTACATGTGTAACAGCTGTCCCTCCTCCAAGTGCTTCTGGTAACCCCTGCCTTCCCTTAGACCTCCCTGCAAGTGCCCCAGCTCTCCTTCATTCCCTGATTGTCAGCCAAAGGAGAACTCTAGGCTGACAGACCATTTGCACACATGTGCAACTTTACAAGAAATTAGGGTTTCAGTCTTCCATGAGATTTCATTAGGGATAGCTAATGACTTTAAGGTTTACCAGAGGACTGACCACATAAAAACATGATTTTCATTTAGAAACAAGCTGAAGCTGATTTGTTCATCTCATCTGCACAGCATGCATCTTGGATCTACACCCAGGTGACTCATTGAGGTCTAAGTGTATGCACAGAAGGTACTTAACTTCTCTTGAGTTTATAGGAAATGGTCACGTGATATATGTACAGTTCCTCCATCAAAAAAACCCCAAACCCTGGCATCTATCTTTAAAGTTATGCTGCAAGTCAAAGAAAATTTTTAAAAAGAGCCATTGTAGCAACTACAGAGGGGTTGGTTGATATTGGGTTGTTATTTTTATACTGCAAAAATAGTAGCTCTGAACTTTGACTCAGGTTTATACTTGGGCTATTAAAAAAATCTCATAAATCAAAACCCTGTGTGAGTTAAATAGGAACTGGTCTCAAACCAAGCTGCCCCTCATGATGTTAGTTCCTGCCTTCATGGCTCCTTAAAAACAGCTTTCATCCTGAAGAGACTTCTGCCTTCAAACTTGGCAGTTGATTGCAAGAATCATCAATATCTATGCTGTTGATGCTCAGCTGCCTCCTTATCCCGAAACTCAAGCCCCTTGGTCTGCTTTCACATTTCAGAACACAGAAAAAGTTTCACAGTAGATTTGAGGGTTGTCTGGGGCAAGGATGTTAAATTTTTTAGCCATGGCTCTCATTGCAGGGCAGAGTACACAGAATTCCTGTCCGCTGCGTTTGCTGGTTGTTTGGTGAGGCGGTGACTTGGGATGCACCAAGCCCTCCCACGTGCTACATTCCCTGCGCCTTGGGCATGGTGGCTGCATGGTGCAAAGCACTGGAGTCAGGGTTGGCTTGGGCTGATTACAGAATCTAACCCTGGAAAGCCCTGCACCTTTGCTGAGGTTAGTTGCTCTTTTTCCCTGTGTATGCATGCAAAGAGAAGGGCTTTCTGTGCTGTCCTGGTGTTGGTGTGCTGGTGCACGCGGGAGGTTGTGTGTGCTGCCCGACACAGCGTGTGCCAGACTTCCGTCACACTGCTGTCACAGCACCCATGCCTTTCGCTAGGACATTTTTGTGTTTTCTTGGAATTTGTCTTGCTGCTGTTCCTGTCACTTTACCCAGTTCTTTCTCGTTTGTTCTTGTTCCCGGGGTTGTTGGATCACGGGGGGGATGATCCGGCAGACCCTCCGACTCGGCACTACGGGTGCTCCTCCGCAGCCTCCCCGAGCAGCCTGTTGCAGCCTGAGCCCATTGCTGCCCTGCTCCTTCCCACCTGAAGAGCACAACTATGTACCTGAGCCTACCCTTGGCTGTGGATCAAACACAGTGGTTTCACGTGGGCCACTTTCCTGGCTGGGTTTCCACTGCTTTCCTGTGTGGAGGTCAGTGCTGCTCTCAGGTTTTGGTACGTGTTCTGCAGGGCTGCTATGTCGCTTAGAGAGGCAGAAGTCATGTGCTTTGATAGACCCAAAATGCCTTCTTCCAGATGTTTCCTTTCAAATATGAATTTCAGGATGTCCCCAGAACAGTCATGGTGCTGCAGGAGGGCTGTACCAGTGCAAAGAAGTAAAGGATTATTTCCAGTGTTGTACAGGATACTTTTCATTTTCACTTGTTTTCAGCATCCATTTGTTTGTTTAGCAGTTTTGGACCCTTCAGAAAGAAACTATTCCATCCCCCTCATGATCACAAGTGTTGTCTTATTTTGTTTTGTTTTCCTGTATTCATGATGGCAGCAGTCTTCCCTGTAGATGACCTATGATTGTCTCCCATCCAATTTCATTTTTCTCCTTTAACAGTTTTAATGATTGTCATGCATTGCAACCTGTGTGCTCATCAGACTTACCAAGTACGAGTGCTTGGGCTGTCTTCCCATGTGTCTGACAAGTCCTTCGAACAAGGAGACCTAATATCTTGCCGTCTTAGTAGTCAGTATGAATTTCAATGTTTTGAGGACTTAAAGTCATGCAGTTCTGTGCACAACTAGTCTCTAGGTTCTGTGCAGTTTCTGTATATTGCTTGTATATTCTTTTGTGGTCCTTCCTTAGTTGATTGAATGAAACATGATAGATGTAATGAAAAAGAGTGAAAACTCAAGTTGTGCTGGAGGATCTTGTTGTTTAGTTTGAGCTCAGGTGAGGGTGGGACCTCTGTTGAATTATGCTTGTACCTTAGCACAGGTCAGGAGGAGCTGTTTGTGGCAGTGGATGTTTCAGTAGTCTGTATAAATGAAAACAAGTATGCTTATGCAGACATTACTGCTTTCTAATCTTTGGCAGTACAAAGCCCTCTTGCCATTTAAAGCAGATGGACTGTTCTGCTTTTTCTCCCCACACTCATTAGCAGATAGGGTAGGAGAGGCCTGGGGATGTGGAGATAAAGGAGAGCCAGTGAACATACTGGTCCTGGAGGCTGTGCTGGAGGACACAATGCTAAAGGGCTGGTTCTGTGGGCAGGGGAGTGGTTCAGAATGTCCTGCTGCCACCGCAAGCCTGGTGCTCCTGCCGAGCAGTGCTCCCCACGTGCTCTCTGCAGGAGCTGTGCGAGGTGCCAGTGCTGTCCCGCTGCACCACCAAGGCTGGGAGGGCACTGTGGCCCCGCCTCGATCCCTCTGTTTGGGGTATGTGGCAAATGAAATTCTCCCCATGGGGATTTCAGCTGTGTTTCAGCAGGCTCTGCACCTGTCGTCAACCCTCAGGGCCTTTGCTATATGCAGCCCTGGCTTCATATCTCTGCAAGATGCTTTGAAACCTGAAGCGTTTTCCAGAAGCGCTGCCTGTGTGCGCTGACATCCGATGTCTGTCCTGCCTTTCGCCTCTGGGTGCTGACATCTCTGTCCTTCTGGTGGGAGGCAGCAAGGTCAGCCCTGCGGGGGCTGTGCCCGGTCCCAGACGGGCCCCTGCTTGCAGACTAGCCTACGTTGCTGGGAAGGGTCTGTGGCTGCCTCTGGGAATAGTTGTCCTCACCAAGGGTCTGTGACTGCCTCTGGGAGTAGTTGTCCTCATGTAGCCAAGACAGAGATTGCCATGTGCGTGGCAGGTGTGGGTATTTTAAGGCATTGCAGGGAATTTAGCAGCCTGGGGTGGGTTATTCTCTGCCTTCCTGTCTGCTCCTAGTTCCAGCTCCTTCCACAGCAGAGTGGTCAAAATGAAATATTGCATATGAAATCCAGGCTGGTCATGGTTCATGCACTTCAGTCTAAGGTTGTAGTGGTGCAGCTCATCTCTACATCCAAGTCCAGGCTGCTTTTCTAGGATCTCCCACATCAGTGTTCATAGGTAACTGCAATAAAGGCTCTGCCCTTCTCTATGCCTACAGCAAGGGCAAGGGCTGAGCTGCTGGATGTGGCTCTGAGGCTGACTGGTGTGTGGTTGCATGGCTGCTGCCTGCCAGCCTTGCAGCTCAAGGAGCCCTGCACTCACTGCTGCAGGGCGCTGGTGGAGCACGGGAGCTCAGCCAGACCCACCGAACCACACTGTCCCTGCTTTCTCCTTCACCCTCCCAGCTGCCCTTAGCTCCTGTGTCCACAGGTACCCACAGGCCCACCGGTGCCCACAGGTTGCTGCTTGGAGCAAACCAGCCCAATGAAAAGCTGGTTTTCACCCTCTCAGCTTCCAGCTGAAAGAGCTCGGGGGTATTTTATCCCATCAAGAAGGCACCATCTCCAGGTGCTTAACCTGGCAGGAATGCGAGTGATGCAGGAATTGCCATCACACCAGTGGGGAACAAAACATCTGACCAGATGAAAGCTCTAAATTTAAGGGCTTGCTGTTTAGCAAGCATCTGTGCATTACTGTGCTCTTTTGTGACCAAGCTAAAGATAATTTTCATATCTGGAACAGCAGCTGTGTTGTAACTTGTATAAAGAAGCTTCTTCAGTGATGAAGAGTGATCATAAGAGCATAATCTATCCTGAGAGGACGAGCGAAGCTGGAGAGATGTGACTCGGGGTAGGGCTCCGATGCTCCACAGGAGCTGAAAAGAGACCATTTATAGAAACTCAGAAGTTGTTTGGCTCTTTAAAAAATGCCCAGGCCTTGCTGTTATTTTAATGTAAATTAAAATGTGTCTCTCAGAAGAATAGCAAAACTTCAGGAAAAGTCACTTTAAATTGTCTAGAGTTCAGTATTCTCTGCAAAAAGTGAGCTGAAAAAATGTAAGTGTACAGACAGTGCTGTGGAACAGGAGGAGACTGTCAGCAAAAGAGCTGAGTTGGATGCACTTTTGTGTGTTATACTGAGAGTTCTTTTAACCCACCTGCATATTTTAAACACATTGACCTTCATCTCTACAGTCTTTTTGCTTGCAGTGGTCTAGTTACATGCATGTGATTGTGTATCGCATTTAGGAGACATATTAGGAGACATGGGCCAAACCTCTGGGTCAGCAAAGGATTATCCAGGTGGGCCATTCACTTCTCTTCTCAAAGGGTTGCTTTAGAACGTGCAGTAGCACACAGGTCAGCTGCTTAGCCAGCAGCAGTGCAAACATGTGTTGTCTCAGGGAAGGTGAGTCACTAAATAGCACGTTTAACTGGCAGCCTCCTGAACCCGAGTGGATAATACTTCCTGATCTCCTTGTGACTTTAAAACACGGGAAGAAGTGCCATGCACTGTAGCCTCGTGAAGGTTTGCATGGCTCACAGGTACTCAGTGATACTACAAATCTGTTTTCCCATCTGGTGACAAAAAGTTATCTGGAGTGCCATGTGCAGGACAGTGTTATGTGGGGGCTTGTAAGGACATGAGAGCTGCATACTTTCTGGTTCAAGGAAATACGTGCCTAGGACACTTCATTAACATCTAGCATTGCATGCAGAAAGACATCTCTCTCCTGTACAAAGAACTTCCTCAGTGCTGCCCTGTAAGTCCATGATGGGGCAACGTGGTACCAGAGTTGTGCCACTCCTCATGTCCACAGGCCGTTATGTGCATGTAGGATATGGATGGGGGGCCCTGAGCAATCTTTTGAAATCAGCCAAGCTTTAAGCATAAATCTTCAACTCTGAGGTATTTAGTGTTCCCCAGCCATACGGGCTGCAGCATCATGCTTCATATGTTCAGTGTTAACGCTTCTGGTTTTTGTTTCAGGTTCTGTTTCAGCATAAAAGTGAGATCCACAAGACTTCTCTAAGATGTCTTACAGAAAGGAGCTAGAAAAATACCGAGACCTAGATGAAGACAAGATCCTTGGAGCTCTGACGGAGGAAGAGCTCAGGAAGTTAGAGAATGAACTGGAAGAGCTGGATCCTGATGTAAGTCATTTTTAAATGACATGCTAGGTGGCAAATCTTAGTAGCTGTGGGGGAATGGGCTGCATTAGTAATCTTGTATTTCAGTGGGATCCTTTGCAGAGTCTGTACTAAGTGCAAGAGTGGAAGAGACTGGCTGTTGATGAGCAGAAGAATTTTTTGCCATTGGAAGCACAGTCTACACGTGTGTCTTGGTTTCTGTTTTTCTGTCCTTTCCCAATGTGACAAGCAACTATGACTTGCAGCACCAATATGAGCCAGTGCTGGTGCAGGGCAGTAAACCTATGGAAATAGATCTCTGTTTCTCACCAGGCCACCTTGGAGGAAATGTGTTGTGGGGTGCTTGGTTTGGGTTTTTTGGGGGCGCAGAATTTGGGTTTTGGGTTAGGGGTTTTTTGTAGCAAACTTCAAATAGTCTGTATTTTCCTCTGTTTAGGCAGAAGTCCAAATCCCAGAGTTTTGCAAAGTGGGACAGTTTATTTTTAGCAACCTCCTAACATGAGCAGGAGCTGCACATATGCAAACATGGAGTCTGCTGGTGCCAAGCTGGTGAAAGGTTTTTGGAGACAGCACTGTCCTGTAGCAGGGGATGTGCAGAGCCAACTGGCAGGCCTCTGGGTTACGGCAATGTTACTCGATGAGTTTGGGCACTGCCAAGTGAGAAATTGTTCCTGCAACATGCAGTTAGTGTTTCTGGAGTAAATGATGGGTGGTGTAGGTTGCATCATCAGTATTTTTAATTGCAATGCAGGAAAATATTTAAGAGGTGGCAAGCTAGCTCCTGTGGTTAAGCGTATGGGCTGATGGGCTGGTTACAGCTACCTCAGAAGACAGAGTCAGGCAGCATTCTGTGAAAGATGCAGAAAGGTAAAATAATTATGGACATCTGTCAGTGCAGGTGTAGTCTGCTTGAAGATTTCATGGTTGCCTCTCACAGCATGAAGCCTGAGGAAGCAAGCTGTCTCCTATGCCTCCCTCCCTGAGCAATTTGCACACTTCTCCTCTCTTGCCCTCCAAGGTTGCCCAGGTCTAATTGCTTCCTATTACTAATTTTCCTTCCCAGGCTTTTCACTGATAGAGTGAAATTTAAATTTTCATTTAAATTATAATGAAACTACTTTTTTCAGGCAGGTGGGGAGAAATCAGTGCATTGTTCAACATCACCTTGGACATCTTAAAAAGTAAATGTTGACTTCTATCCAGTAAAGCTTTAAAGAACATGCTTAGTGTCAAATCTGGGAATAGTCTTACTTACTGCATTAAGGCTGTTCTATATTTAAATATAAGCAGGTGTTTACGTGCCGTATGTGTCAGGCTCAAATCAACTTCCCGTGGTGGCTAATGTGACTGAATAACAAGCAGGCAATTTGAAAAAGGGCTGAGGTTCACAGGGGTTTTCTTTTGCAAGTAAGTGACCTTCTCTGTGATACCCTCTCTGTAGTTCTGTAATGGATCACAAAAGGCAGAGACCACCATGCCTCTGGTCTGCTCTGTGACAGACCATGAGATTTTGTGACAGACCATGAGATTTAACTGAACTGATTCTTGTTGGGACACGTGGGGCATTGTGGGCACTTGGACAGACTCACAGAGTGGGGAGAAGATGCCTTAGAGCCTCCAGAAAGAAAGACCTAGAGCTGCTGTTGCAGGGAAACATCCACTTGGCAGCATTTGAAACTGGAGGGGGAAAGGAGCATCACATGTCTTGGATGATGTGGGAATCAATGGGGCCGGATGAAGGTAACCTTTGAAACAAGGAGAAGCAAATTGTCCTGCAGTGTGGAAGAAAGATGGTGCAATGAGTGAAGTGTAGAGGGGAGAGTGTTTGATGGATGGAGGCCATGGCCTGCAGAGATAACTTGTGTTTCTCCCCTCCATGTCTAGAATGCATTGCTGCCAGCAGGACTCAGGCAGCGAGATCAGACGCAAAAGTCACCAACTGGCCCATTCAAAAGGGAGGAACTCATGGCCCACCTAGAAAAGCAGGCAAAGGACATTAAAGACAGAGAAGACTTGGTTCCTTTCACGGGCGAAAAGAGAGGTATGGTCATCCTTTGCACCACGCTGGGTGTGTCCTGCTGAAGGCACAGTGAGTGCACAGCAGAAGGGTTGTGTCTGACCTGCGTTGATAAAACTTCATCACTGGGGTGGTGAATCTACTCTCTCTGCTGTCTAGCTGCAGCCCTGGCTGGCTGATAAACTGGGGTGTGCCCGAGGGTTCCTTGTGCTTGCTTATTTGGGTACCACCTGATATGTTGTTCAGTGCTGGACAGAAGTTGTACCACTGTGCAGCCTCTTTTTATCCCCATGCCACTGTACCTGGGTCAGGCTCTGGGGAAGAAGTCATCTTCTTTTCTTTCTTGTTCCTCCTCTGCCCTGTTCTCCTGTGAGGTCGTCATGCTGTGCTCTGTGTTTCACCATTATGTTTCACACTCCATCCCACGACTGTGAGCTTCTCATCACAGAGAAACTCTACAGCTCTGCAGCAGGTGGGTCCCAGCAGTTCCCATCTAATCTTCATCACCTCTCGACAACCCCAGCATTATTTCCCAGTCACCTGCAGGTAACATATTTGTGCCTTCCTGCACCATACCACGCAGCAGCTGCTGCATTCCTGCTCTGCATGGCCCTGAGGCCTGTGAGCAAAGGTTTCCTCTGCCTCTTCTCTTTCCTTCTAGCATATTTTCCTGTTCTCCTCATATATGACCAATTATCCAAGTGACTTTCCCGTTCTCATTAGAACTCTGAATATCATCTGACATGGGACATGGTCTGGTTGGTCCCTGCCTCTGCATTCCAGGAGTTTCACAGAAGCTTTTTTCAGCTGTTGTGTCTCCCTCTGTATCATGATCCCCCTACAGCAGAAGGTCTGGTTGTACACTGTTCACAGTAAAGGTGGCTGAGTATCTAAAAAGAAGTGCATGAAAATGTGGCCTGTGAGCATGTTTCCCAACTGAGGTCTTTCTGAAAGGTACCTCCTTACTGACCACATGGCTCTCTGAGAAAGAGCTTGTGTTAAATCTGTTCATTTACTAAAATCTGAGGTGGTATTTTTACATTTTAAAAACAAAAGTATTATTTGAGAGAAGTAAATGAGTAAATTGAGTGCTATCAGGAAGACCAGCTTGATACCTTCAGATGTGCCCCAGTCCAATGTTGCTTACCCACTAGCCCAGAAGGTAGAAGCAGCGTTCTGCAGGGGACTGAGGTATTTCAGGTATTTTGAGTCTTCAGCTTCTGGCCTGAGCTTTTCATACTTCAGTCTGTTGTGATCTCAAATGCATTAAACATATTTTCACTTCTAACACGCTGTTGAGAGAAGACACTACTTAAATTGACTGTGAGCCAGAGATGGTAAATTACATATTCACAGCTGTGATAAAGCTGTAAATAAATCACCACGTTTGCAGTTTGGAGGGTGATTTACTAGTTTGCCCTGGGAGGTGCTCTCCCTGCCTGTGCTGCTGGGCAGGGTGGGAGTTGGGGTGTGCAGACATGCTGTGTTCTGACATAAAATGTCATGCATTGTCATTGTCATGCATGCACCATTTAATTTAAATTTCCATCTTGTAACAAAGCATGGCTGAGATATAAAACTTTCTAAAATTTAGAAATTAACTTAAATTAGTTAATTAAAATTAAACTAGAATTAAACTGCAGAAGTTTCAATGACACTGAGGTATGAGGAGTTACTGTGTGACAGAAGAATTAAGTTTGCCCTGTTTCTCCTGTTCCCTGCTGATGTTGCACACACCAAATTGTTTGTACAGTTTGCCCATCCATGCATCTGGTGGGACGGGTTCCATGCCTCCACACCAAGCCAGGGCAGACATTTTGCAACCAAATACCCGGAAGATGCCTGACTGTGCAGGCACATGATGCTCTGCCTGTGTTTGCAAGAGCAACCACGTCGCAGGGGGCAGATTCCTGCCCTCCTTGTCAGGACAGCAGTGCACAGGCAGAAGATGGGTGCAAAAGGCTGTTTATGGCAGCCTCCATTTTGTACCAGGGGAGCCTGAGGTGCAGTTGCTTCTTCCTTGAGGCTAAATTTAGCCCACCCTGTTTCTGCATATCCCTGAGCAGCAGGATTGTTTCTCCCTTTTGGTGCCACTGACTCTGGTTTCAGAGAGATGACAAAAATAGTCCTGGCTGGCATGCCAGGCCAAGCCTGTTGCACTCGCTATCTCTGCAGTGATCCTGGGCTATTTTAGGGGAGGAGGCTGCTTCAAAATGCTCTGAGAGCCCTCCTAATCCAGTCCCAGCAGCTCTGGGTTCACGCAGCAGACCACTCCCTGCCTTGGTGTGTTAAAAGACCACAAGCCGCCCTCTTTTCTTTTGGGCAGTCACAGATGGGTGCACTGTTGTGAAATCTCAGACCTGACCCGTATTGCCTCTGAGAAGAGATCTGCTGCCCACTGGCAGTGAGAGCAGTGAGGAACTGGGAGCAGCCGTGCAGGGCCATCAACCCTGTCCACTGCCTCATACCTCCCTGGGATGCAGCCAGCTCTGACAGAGAAAGGGTCATGGCTTGCCCAGTGATCACCATGGGAAGTGGGATGGGGGAGTGGCAGGGAGCTCACTGCATTCAAAGCTCCAGCGTCTTGTCCATGTGGGCACCTTCCCTAGGAAAACGCCATGAGTAAGCAGCTAAGATGGCAAGTTTGCATTACAAGGGGGACCTGTTGATTTGCACCTTTGAATAGTAGAGAATAGGTTTGTTCCTTGGCCTTTTGCTGTCCAGAGAGATAAAGCACAGAGGCCTCCATCTGGCATGCCCTTTGCAGCAAGGCTGAGCTAGACCAGCTGCCCTAAGCCTGCTCCTCCTTGCATCCCATGTGTTCACTGAACTGCTGTCTCTGCCTGCTGCCAGACCCCTCCACCACCTCCTTTCCACCCTCTTTTGACTAATGTGCCATCTGCCTGCCAACATGCACTTGGAGTTAGCAGCAGGAGGTGTCTCGGTGGCAGGACTCATCTTGCACAGTGCTGGGTCCAGGCTACTGGCCGCTCTTGAGTGCTGGCAAACCTTCACCCCTTTTGTGCATCCTTCAAAGAAGTGAGGACCTGCAGGGTCAGACTGTGCATGGCTTTCTGAGTGCTGTGCAGTGAACAGCCATGATCCTGTACAAATGTGCTGTTGGGTTTCCACAGATGCTGTGCTGGTGGAAGAGCTCAGCCCAGCAGCTGCAGGTGTCTGGCAGGTGTCTCCTTGTTCACATCGCAGCAGGACTCAGACCGAGCTGTTGTAAAGGGATTCTGATTTGTCTCTTGTGCCCGCTCTGTCTATTCTACTTTTCAAATCTCACACCATGGAAACACATCTGCATGGGTGGCTGTAAACCAGGGGCTGTAGCTACACCGAGAGTGACCTCACTTTGCATTTATAGGAAAAGCTTGGATTCCCAAGCAGAAGCCGATGGACCCTGTTTTGGAAAGTGTGACTCTGGAGCCAGAACTGGAGGAAGCCCTTGCTAATGCCTCTGATGCAGAGCTCTGTGACATTGCTGGTAAAATAATTTCACAATAATTGGGGGTTCAAGTTGTTCAACTATTAGGGGTTTTTTTGTTTGTTCTTTTGTGGGAAATGAGCTACTGCACTTTTTGCTATTGATCTAAATGCTGTCAGTTCTCACAAAATTTCTTTCTTTGTTAAAAAATGTTACTCTCAGCCCATGTGATTTAATCAGGAGTGTGGACCAAAGCTGAGGAGGGAGAAGAAGGATTTATCAAGGGAACAGTGTGTGGTTTGATCTCTTCCTCTGTTTCTGCCACTGACTGTTGCTAATTGCAGCCTGTACCTCCAAGAGTACAGCTTTCTTCAACCTAAATCTTAGGGAACAGTCAAGCAGACCCAGTGAAAATGTGGATTTCTTGTGCAACCTATTAAAGGATCTTTCAGTGGATACTCAGGCCTGCTGGTTGTTAAGGAGTTTTTTCAACACATTTTAAAGTGATGGATTTCTTGTGATTTGTGCAGTCAGTCAGTCCATAGAGTGGACTTCAGCAAGCTCTGTGCTTGTGAGTGGATATGCCATGGCCAAAGGAGCATATGGACACCGCACAGTGCTTTACCAAGCTCCCATGTGCTCTACTGGTCTAGCAGTCAATTAATATTTCAATGATATTGGCTTCTTCTTCCGGTTTTGTTTCCTTCAGACTTCCATACTCACTAGTAGTATCTTCCTGACTAGAAGTCTCTAAGAAAGTCTATAGAATAACTACACCAACCAGACAAATTTTATGTAATAATACCAAATTTTGGCTTAGACGTGCTTATGCATTAAGACTCCCAGTCAAGCTTTGCATCTCTGGATTTTACTTTTTTTGCTATTAATGCTAGAGTCCTATAAAGCCCTGTCCTATAAAATCTCCCTTTCTAAGCTCCAGATCTGTTCAGCAATTACTGTCATAGGGAAATGCTGTTCAGGGCAGCTTCTGCAATTGCTGGGAGAATACACTTAAGTGGCAGCAGGAGTGATGTGGTACAAGCTGAGCTGAAATCTTAGTATTGACAGTGACAGCCTTGCTGCTGCCTGCTTAGAAGGGCTCATGTAGCAGCAGCTCATTTTGCTCCTGCCTGTTTAGCAGGGATCATTGTGGGCCATGGGGTATTGGATCTCTTCCTCAGCAAGGCAAGGAGGGTAACTCCCAAGTAGCCCTGGAAGGGCTCTCATGCTTTTGGTCAGCTGAGGGAGACAGAAATGGGATGCCTTGGTTCTTGAGTTCCTTTGGAGAATACACAGTAAGCTCCAGAAACAGTGTGTCCCTCTTGTGTACCAGTACAAGCTCTAGCCCCCAAAACCCCTGTGTGGTCATGACAGCAGGTCCTCACCTCTCTCTGCAGTCCAGACACTCACACTTCTGGTTGCTGGACAGATTTCACTGTCTGAATAAGCTGTGATTCAGGGAGAGCTGTGTCTCCAAAATGCTGATTTGCTGTCCTCTGCAAATTCCTTTTCCAAGCTGTGTTGCACCCCTCAGAATTCCATTTGCAAGAACATGACAGAGAAGAGGGCCAGCTAAAATACAAACTCAAAGTGCCCAAACTCACTCAGACTTTCAGATGGAGACTGCTTGGCTCTAAGATGGAGCTGGGGATGTGCAGAGGGCCATGGGGAAGTTCACTGACGCACTTTGCTGCCGGCTGTCCAGCCTGTGCAACCCAGACATGTCACCATAACAGATGTTAGTCACCTGCCGGGCTTCAAGGATTCCTTTTCCTGCAAATTTCAGCTCTTTTTGGCCAAAGCAATGAGAAAATGGTGACAGACTGGTGCCAACCAAGCCTAAGATGTGCCTTTGTGGTGGCATGCTTGGATTTTAGGGAGAAATTTACTAATTTCACAACTGTGTCTAGTGTCTTGTCCAGAGGTCAAGACTTGTTCAAATCTAGCTGTGTTAACAAGAAGTCGGATGTCTGCATTTTTCTTTAGAAAGTCATACAGCTATTAAAAAAAAAAAGTTGTTGATTATAACAGTTTATTTTCGAACTTGATCTTTCTGTGAGTAGCAGGGTTACTTTTAGAAAAGATTCCTTGCCCAAATGTTCCTAAGCCACTGACTTCTTACTGCTCATTTGCAACTGCCAGGAACGTCACCAGAGCCCCCAGACATGGTTCAATATGCAGTTGCGTATCAGTTCCGTAGTGGTGAGGCTGAGAGTCACAAATTGGCTGAGTTTGGCTTTTAGGCTCTTACAGCGTTTTAATTTTGTTCATACCATCACTCTCTACATTTTGACCAAGCCAGCAGAGCTTTAACCTCTCACTGTGTCAAATTCCAAACGTACAAAGATCACCACCCCAGCTGGTTGTTGAGTGAAAACACGATGTGCATTGCCACACTTTGGGTGGCAGTCACCTCCTGTGTTGGTGCCTTGGGGTCAGTTTGGCTCTGTGTGGGGCACAGCTCACTCCAAAACTGGGCTGATGCAGTGTGTGGCACGTGCCTGAGTGAACAAGGGTGATGAGGGTGTGCAGGCTCCTGCTTGACTGGGCCCTTTGCACTAAAACCTACCAGTGGCATTTTTTGGAGTGTTTGTCTTCTCCTCACTGTTTTTGTGTGATACTGAGTCAGGTAGGCTACTGGGAAGCCCTGAATGTTTGTCTGTTTGTTGTCCACAAGATGATGTTCCTCTTCTCCTCTGGAAGATGCTACATTGGAATAAATGAGCACTTTTGAGCCCTGTTGTATTTATGACAGCTGGGGGGCTTTGTCCTACCTTTGTATGTTCTATGCTTCCACAGGGAAAGGTAGTGCGCTGTGAACTCCTGTCCCAGGCTGCATATGTGGGTTTTTTCCTGGCTTTGGAGCCTGCAATAAGTGATGTTCTCCCTTTTTTTTTTCCTGTAGCCATTCTTGGCATGCACACCTTGATGAGTAACCAGCAGTACTATGAGGCACTGGGGAGCAGCACCATTGTGAACAAAGAAGGACTCAACAGTAAGTGACTTAGTGTTAGCCAGCTGCAGTATTTGGCTTTGAAGCTGCTAGCAGAGGCAAAGTGGTAATTATTTTTAGGCTGAAGGTTAGAGCCATGAATGTCAGAGCAGCGTGTGATTGCAGGGACCATCTCTGGTGCATCCTTGCCCTGTGCCAGCCAGTGTGGTCTCAGCCACTTCCCTGGTGCTGTCCAGGAGCCAGCACAGCCCAGGCAACAGCCCCATGCTGGTGGTGTGCCTTCTGTCACTCAGATTTGGACCTTGACAGCACATAGCAGCCAGCTGTCCTGTACTGGTTGGCCCCAGTGGAGGGGCCTCTTATCTCATGTCTGTTTGTCAGGTCATGCTTCCATCTCCCATGCTTCCTGAAAAAGGAGGAACACATGCAAAGAAAAGATAGGGCTCCTAGGGTGCTCTCGTTTTCACATCTTGCTTTCCACTTGCAGGTGTGATTAAGCCCACACAGTACAAACCAGTTCCTGATGAGGAACCAAACTCAACAGATGTGGAGGAAACTTTGAAACGAATACAAAGCAATGATCCTGACCTTGAGGAAGTCAACCTTAACAATATTATGGTATTTGCTCCTTTCTACGCTGCTCTCTTAATAACAGGACCAAGTATCTGATACGCAGAAGGCAGAGACTGGGTCTGTTTTGCTGCACAGAGCAGTATCGTAGCACTGAATGTAGCCAGACAAGAAACACCCCATGTCCGTTGTGGGCAGCAGAATGGATTGTTACCTGCTGTGGGACAAAGTGCTTGGAGGAATGGAGCTGTGTCATGGGTAGTTTGGGGAGACCCAATGGGTTGTCTGGGGAGATCCCATCTCCAGGCTGTCTGGTTAAAGCAATTTTCAGTTGTTTTAATGATTCAGTCAGACATACTTGGTGAAGGGGCTGTTTATGTATAAGATGGTGGGAGGAAAAAGGCTTCATAATCCAGACACTTGCCATGAAAATATGAAGAAGTCTCCCTTCTTCCAGGTGACCCTGTCCATCTCCCATCCATCCCTTCTGTGGAGCTCTTTTACTTCTTGTAGAAAGCAAATCAGGACATAGCACCACTTCCTATGTTGCCTTTGGGACACATATACATATTGAAAAACACAGTTTCTATTCTGTGGGATCTGTTGAATGATGACATAGCTAAACAGCAAGACTATGGTTAACTGCATATGCATCTTAAAGACATTTTTGCCATGCAACCTGCAGGATGAGGATACTACTTACAATTTTAGGTGAAAATTTGTGCATCTGAAAAGCGTATCTAAAGTGCTTGATAAGTGGAAAATACTCATTTTGAAGGAACTCTGAAAAACCAGCATGGATGTTTTTTATGAGCTGAGACCTAGCAGGGCAAATGTTAACCTGAAAGATGTAGTATAAAGCAGAGGTGCCTGTGATTTGTGTTACAAGGAGATAATTTCAGGCTTTTCTGGATCAGGCCCTGTAGGCGGAAATTTTCCGAACGTGACACGAATGTTTCACGGTGCTGTCATTCGTATCAGAAAGCGCAGAAGCGGTGCTTTGTAGGCTCATGGATCCTGGTTACATACATCCTCGCAACGCCTGTGTTCCTAAGTAGCTGAGTTTCTGGGCAACTAAAGAGCAGAGACGTGGCTTCGAGGTAGTGAGCTTTCAGCAGAGTATGAAATAGGATGAAGACATTGCCATGCTCTCTTGCCATGCAAGAGAACTTGTAAAAACATTTCTCAGCCCCTTCGTGAACTACTTCAGTGCATTTGGTGATTTGACCTTGATGAGAAATTCAAAGTCTCTTTTAAATGTATTGGATGTTCATTGCATACAGATAATGGCCTAACACAGGCTTTCTGCATTTCTTTTCACAGAATATTCCCATACCAACTTTAAAAGCTTTTGCGGACGCACTGAAAAACAACGTGTACGTGAAGAAGTTCAGTATAGTTGGGACACGGAGCAACGATCCTGTTGCTTTTGTAAGTACTGTGGGCTCATCCTCCCAACGTTGTGACAGAAGCTGCTCTTGGGCAAGGTATTTTCAGCATTACTGACTGACTGCTTCTGTACCTTGTGTCATACTTGGCACGTTCCACACCTCTGGCTGTTGGGAGCAGGTGCTTCAGTTTCACGAGCACTAGTGGAAGCCAGCAACAGACAGGCTTTGGTTCCTTCACCTCATTTTTCATCTCTGGGGACTTCAGGGTGCAGTACTTTCATCCCGTTCAGTCTCATATCCTGGAAAAGGAGCGTGAGAGAAGAACTGACGTCCTAGTGGCGTTTACTAAAACCAGTTTGTCTCTCTGGAGATTTGTTTCTGTTGGTACTAAGGTGTATGCTGTGTGCATACAGTGCACACCCACGGCTCCCCTCGCACACGTCTGCTCCATCTCCTCCTATTTATTCTTTGTGCAGACGTGTGCAGAAGCAGGACTCTGCATCTCTTAATACATGGCCTCTGTAGGTGATAATGGGTCTTTATGACTTCTGTGAGCGATCTTAAATAGCAGCAGGGATGCAGAGAGGAGCCAAGCGTTCTGCCTGGCCTTCATGCTGCCTTCCAGGCTGCATCTTTGCACCCTTCTCCAGCACCACTGCAGTCAGTTTTTGCTCTTACTCACCAAGGTCACCCCTTCGTACCTCCACATACTCGCACACACACGTGTGCACCCTGTTTCCTGTTAGAAAAACTTTCTAGAGGGCAAGTACTTTCCCTTAGATTATTTCAGGGACTCTGGACTGGGCAGAAAGCCTGTGCAGGCAGCACTGGTGCTATCTGAGAGCCTGAGGGGCGCTGTACAGGGCTAGGGGGCCTGCGTGGCCAGGTGCTATGGGTGCAACTCAGCCCTGCCACTCGGGCATCAGCTTCTGGTCCTTCTGTTTCATGATGTAGGTGGATCCTCCCTTGCAGTTTATATGAAATGAGATCATTTGATCTGGTCTGGGGGGTTGTAAGCATTCCAGCCACTTCAGGTCTTAGCTGCTAAAGGAAGCAAAAGTTCCAAAAGCAGTATGGTTGTGATGCCACTTGGCAGGACACCTCAGTCAAGACAGACACTCCTCTCTCTGCCTGCTGTAATGGAAAGCATCTCAACTCTGTGTGGGACAGGCAGAGACTCATTGGAATGGAGGCAGGGTCAGTGCTGGCAGACATCCTTGTCATCACCATGCTGGCTTTAGGAGCTGCCAGATGAAGCTGTCACAGGGCAGCTGCAGGTGTGGACTCTCACCTTCTAGGGTAGCCCCAAGTGTTTGTCCATGTAGAGTTCTGCTGTGGCCTCTAGCGTGTTCATGTTCAAGAACACCCCTGCAATAGTGGGGAACTCGCTTCACTCCACAAAGAGCACTTACCATCTAGTGGAAGTGAAACTGCTCAGTGTGTGGGATCCTCGGAGATTCCTCTGGAGGCAAGGGGAGCTGAACCCTTGCTGCCCTGCAGTGCTCTGCCTTGCCTATCTGACTGCCACCTCTTCCTGCACACCTCTGTCCACAGGCCTTGGCAGAAATGCTGAAGGTCAATAGCACACTGAAGAGCCTGAATGTGGAGTCAAACTTCATTTCTGGGTCGGGGATCTTGGCTATTGTCGAAGCACTCCAAGGCAACACGTCGCTTGTGGAGCTGCGCATCGACAACCAGGTACAGCGCGCGTGGTGCGAGCTCTGGTCAGGTAAACGTGGCCTGTGTGTGGGAAACTGAGCGTGCCATGGTACAGAGGCTGGGGCCAGCCCAGCCCCCGAGAAACCCAGAGCTTGAAGCAGCTGAGCTGTGGGGAGCTCAGAGACAGGTGACTGGGAGAACAAAATCCTGGTTTCTCCAGATGTCCCGTAACTAATCTGTCCAGGAGATAAAGTCTTTGGGCAAAAGGACTTACGGGAATGTTTACTGGAGGAGCTGGAGCCACTCAGTTGTACCCGGAACAGGCCAGCCGTTTGTTTTACCAGCTCCGAGTTGGAAATGTCAAATGGACCACAGGTCCAGAAAAGGAGGGAAGGGGTGGAGATTGCAGATCGAAGTGCTTGCTCTGAATCACCCTCTAGCCTGAACAGCTTGCTTTTCTGTTTCCTATTTTCAAAAGAGCCAGCCCTTGGGCAACAAAGTAGAAATGGAAATTGCGAATATATTGGAAAAGAACACCTCGCTACTGAAGTTTGGGTACCATTTCACTCAGCAAGGTCCCCGGCTTCGTGCCTCCAATGCCATGATGAGTAACAACGACCTAGGTGAGTGAGGCTGGCTGCAAGCCAGGAAGTACGGGAAGGTCCTGTGGGTAATTCCTGGTGAAATTACAGCAGAACTGCTCACATTAAAGATGTGTATGTATTAGAATGTGCCTCTTGAAGGGCCTGATAAGGACCTTCGAGGAGGAAAGGCAGCCTTCACCAACTGGTTACTTAATGTGGCTGCTGTCAGCCAGTCAATGGGTTGTGCTCCAAATCTGGAGACACTGAGCAGGTAAAACTCTCAGAAGAGGTAGCATTTTTTGCAGTAACAGTGGGTATGGTTGGGAAGGAGCAAAAGCTGCTGATGTGGTTTGGTACAGCCTGCGGTACAGCATGTGGCACATGCGTTACGAGCTCCTAGCATTTGTGATTCCTGCCAGCTGCTTGTTTTCCTCCAGCTTCATTCCCACTTTAACAAGGAGATGAAAAGTAGTAAAGTTGAACTTTGATGGCAGTAAGATTTGGCCCATCCCCTTCAGCAAACTGGAACTCTTTCCAGGGACATGTGGGAAGCCACGTAGCTTTGAGTTATCTTTATACCCTCAATGAAGTGATCAGAAGTGCTTGTGAAGCAAAATGTGGGAAAATCTGCAAATTGCCATTTCAGCTAAAGCACGTGGCCGGGGCTTTCCATTGCTTGGCTACAAGCTGCTGGAAACCAGGCCAGCAGAGCAGTACTGAATGCAGCTGACACACCCACCATGCTGTACTCAGCGGCTGTTGTATCTAGGCAGATGATAAACTTGTGTTTTAAAAACAAATAATAAAAACCAGTCTTGCGTCAGCTGGTACTGTGCTCCTAGGAAGCAAGGCCAAGCACAGGGGTATGTGCCAGTTCTTCATGGATCACACAAAATACTCAGTATTATGGTTCTCTGGGTGTTTATTCTGCCTGTGGTTGCATTCCTGGTCACAAGAGCGCTACACTGGGAAAGGCTTGCTATTTTCTGTCCTTTGGAACAGAGCACAATTTTTAATGCCTCTGCAGCATCTGGCATTCAAAGTAATCAGCTTGAAGATTTAAATCTGGTATTTTAATTGTTCCTGATGTTATGGGGTGAATTCACAACTTGTCTTCCATGTATATTTTGCCTCTTTGACCATTAAGATCTGCATTTTTTCTGATTTGGTTGTTTGCAGCTCGTATTCATCGGTCTGATGGTCTCTGGCAATAGCATCTCAGCTCTACACCTGGACAATGTATAAGTAAAGAAAAACTTTATTTTCCTCCCTCTCAGCAAAAGCTCTCTGCTTGTGCTCCACTCCAGTGCTCTTGCCTGTCAACTGATGCTGCCAGCTGGTTTTCGTCCCATAGCTTCTATCCTCTAAGATGCTCTGTATGAACTGACTATGAGGGCTTTTACATTCATCATCATGAGCTAACTTCTGCATCCTCTTTATAAATTTCTTCTTTGCACACCTTTTCTTGAAAAGTCATTAGTGCAGCTGTCAGAGGTGTAAATCAGCTTTTAAGACTAGATATGAGACTGTTTTGACCATGTTAACCATGATCAGAGGGCTGGAGCCCAAAGGCTTAGGATAAAAAGAGATTCTGGTGGGTTTTTTTAATTTTTAGAATTTGTAAGACAGATTTTTATTTGAAAAACTAGCAAAGGAAAAACTGTGGCATCCATTTCCTGCTGTCTCCATAGCAGTCAGATGATGCGTTGCCCTAAGTCCAGGTACAAAGACAAACTGTGTGAAATATAATTAGCTACAGAATAAGGGAGGTAAGGCTGAAAGTAGCTTCTGGCCTTAAAAATTCATAGGGAGAGAAACCCCATCTTAACCTTCTTTGATTTTACTGTGTAAGAATGTGCCTGCTGGTTAAAGAAGGAATTCAGAAGCTGATGCTATCCTGTTTCTTTCCTAGCAGAAAGTACATCTCTCAGCTCCTTTCCACAGCAGTTAAGCCAAGCCGGTCATTCACATTTTCCTGTTGCCATGACTGACTCCTCTTTCTCTTCTTTTCCAGTGAGGAAGAGAAGACTTGCAGAGGTGAATGGGCCTATTTTTCCCAAGTGCA
The DNA here is from genome assembly GCA_013400975.1 of Atrichornis clamosus. Classification (NCBI taxonomy): domain Eukaryota; kingdom Metazoa; phylum Chordata; class Aves; order Passeriformes; family Menuridae; genus Atrichornis; species Atrichornis clamosus. Next base: position 10,100 of record WBMZ01020745.1, on the reverse strand, counting down.
GAACTGGAGTGTAGTTCCTGGCTATGGAGGTCATTCCCGGTGATCTGTGCTACACTGTGGAAATCTAAAGGCAATAAGTGCCTTGACAGAGTATTTGTGGTGCCTCAGTTTTGTTTTATGCACTAACAGTTTAAATTAAATAGTGGCTGTAGTTTTTATGAAGATTTTATCCAGTAGTACTGTTGATGTTTTCTGTAGAGTTGGAAACTATACAAGCCAATCTGTCAATTTTATGCAGTCTCAGTTTAGAGTACATCCTAGTGTAAAAGGGGATTAATTTTTTTATAAACTTCGTGCACGGCATTTCATAAAGTTAAGATGTGGTATGCATGAGTGAAAGATACAATTGTTTCACACAAATTATAGAAGTATTAAAAAAATACTTTATTTTTTTTTCAAAGTTGATCTCAAGTAACTACAGAGGAGTAACTAGTTTAACAAGCACTTCAAACACCCGGAAACATGGCTAATTTCAAGAATTGTGAATTACAATTTTTTACTAATACTTGCTGAATCATTTAATGGGAGATGCTGTTTCAAATGCACCCCAGTGTTTCTCAGAAAAAAACTTATCTCCACCCCCTGATTAAATGGAACTTAAGGCCACCAAATATAAAAGAGTCTCAAAAATTGAGTGGTTTAGATTACTATCTTCCACTCCTATACATGCCTGAAGAAAACAGTCATTTTTAGAGATGTGATGTAAATCCTAACCCCCAGAGATGGCCAAAATCGGCAAAAGAGAGCCTTCTCTTCTAATCCCTACTGCTTTCAGTTTCCTAATGTTAAAAGTGTTTGTTCAGATGTTCACTGGAGACAGGTCAAATTCTCTCCCTTCGCTGTTTTGTCTAGATGACCACGCCCATTAATTAGATTTTGTTCTGCTAGGAATTATTTATTTTACTGCTGTCCCTTATGTCCACATAAATGCAAGAATAAATGTTGTGCCCTAGAAAAGCTGTGAAGTGAAATACCCCAAATCTGAACTTGCACTGCATATGGTCTCAGCTTTTTGTCAGTCTACACTCATCATCCAGCCCGGGAGGAATTCCCGACAGACTTGTGTAGCTCCCAGACCTGCAGTGGACTGGATTCAGCACATACAAAACCCCTACTGTTAATGTGGGTGGGATCCTGGAAGAAGCACTACCATACTGAAACCTTAATCTTGGGCAGATGACACGTCCTAGAAAATGTTCTCTCTTGTTAGAAATCTGCCTTCAAACGTCTGTTAAGAGTGAAGTTTTTCAGCCTTTCACACATTCTGGCAAAAGTCCTACAGATTTCTTCAGAGCTTGTGCACAAACATGACTGACAATTTAGCTCTGACCAATAAAGCACTATTCAGCAGTGTGGGAAACACAGTTGTTGCTCTTCAGATCTTAATTGTGCCAATGGTGTCATATAAAATGCTTCATGATAGCTTGTTTCCCCCACTATGCACGGTGTGCATTATAAAAAGAATACAGAAGAAAATGCTTGAAAACATACTCAAATGAAAAAAACTGGCAGACTCAAAAAGTACCTTCTTCCATGTGCACTGCTCAGACTTTGAAAGGGCCAACTACATCATCAAATCAGAGCCACACAGTTTCAGCTGAGCCATTCACTTGGATTTGCATGATGCAGGCTCAGCTCTTCCACTGGTTTCAGATAAACATAAATGCATCTTATCCTGTAAAATCCTGGTGGTGCTAAGAAACCCAAACATGCAAGGAGATGCATCTGCAGACCAGGGAGCACTACCATGAATACTACTACAGCCCTTAAACAGAAAATAAAAGAAGACAAAAACTTTGTCCTGTGTTTCACTGTAGCACCATCCAAATTAACTACGCAGCCCAAAGGTGTGTTAAGCTGTCAGGATCATTCCAGGTTCCTCAGCTGATCCTCACAGAGCTGCTTTGCTACAAGATACATCTGACAGCAGAGCGTGGTGCAGCAGAGACAGGCAGTGCTGAGGCATCAGGCCATGTGGTGAAAGGCTTTAAGCTGTCCAGCAATGGAGCAACAAAATGGTGATATTTCGGAGCAAATGCATTGCTGTTTGACCCAGAAGCTCTCCAGGAAAAGGGGGAAAAAGCCATCTGGTGACTCCAGCATCTGGCAGTCACAGCCCATCCTGCTGAAACCTCTTCCCTCTCCTGGAGCTACCTTCTCTCAGGTATTACCACGGATACGCCTGGATCCCATCACATAGCATTTCACATGGCAAGTCCTTATTTGTATTAATCTGACAAAACTAATCCAGAAAACAGGACAGAGCTCTTTATGGGCTAACTTGCAAGAAGGAGGCTGTCTCTTATCCTCCTCTCTGCCCTCTGCAGCAGAGGGAACATGGCTTTATGGGACTCCATCTGTACATGTCAAACCCTTCTCCCTTGCCTTAGTGCAGCAAGGACCAGAAGAGGATCCCCTTTGCCTTTGAGGTAGAATCTCCAGCTGCCAGGAGCTCTCAGGAGAACTGTACCTTGTAGCCAGTTCTACCATGTGGCAGACTAGCTACGTTTCAGTGTTTACCTCTGCAGAATTTAGCACCTCCAACATAACATGAAGTGTATTTGTTCAGTACTTAAAAAATTGTAATGGAAGCACTAAAAGTTATTTATCACCATAGATGTTTCAGAAGTTTCCGTATAAAATATAGTTGTTGCCATCCTGTACTGCTAAATGATACAGAAACTGCATTACAAATCGATTACAGTGTTCCAGACCTGCTCATAGACTGAATTACAAAATTGCATTCTTTTTAGCCTGACATAGGAAGAACATATTGTGCAAGCTGGGGCACTCGCCATCAGTGCTCTAGACCAGATCTGCAAGTAGAGCTTGCATGTTTCTTCACAAATACTGCAGTCCTCAAAACCACAGAGGTTAACCAGCCAGCAGGAATTGGGAAGCCCAGAAGACATTGTCTCTGCTCAGACTTCTGCTGAAGGTGTCTACTGATGGGAATTTCCCAATTTCTTCTCCAGGATGGATTGTTCACAGATTTACTATTAAATACTATCCTAGAAAGACTACCAAAGAAAGTACTCGTAAGTTTCAAAATTTTGTCTCATTAATGTAATTATTGTAAGGACAGTTGGTGAACCACTGATTTAATGGTAGCAATACTGGAAGCAAGAAGAAATGCCTGTCATGGCTTTAGTGGAACCAATGCCCATGTATTTAAGTTGCTAGTCAAGCCAAAAATGAGGCCTTGCTGAATTAATAGCACCATGGGAGAAAATAACAATCTATATGAAAATAACATAGCCCTGTTATTGACTGCAGAAACCTAAGAAACTGTTTTCTTGTTTTTAAAAGCAGTTGCCATGAAAAAAAAATCCAAAACCCAGTGACTTTGATGTCCTAACGACTAACTACTGTTTAGTACCCAGAATGACAGTAAATTTCAAAGACACTTTTCAGTCAAGACATCGTCTGCACTATTAATAAATCCTTTCTGTAGATTCTACAGCATCAGGCACACAAAAGAGCACGTGGGGAAGTATTTTAAGCTCATCTGCTGTAGGTCTTTTCAAAGATGATTTCTCCACTAACAGGTGCTGGAAATTGCATAAACATCTTGCAGCTTCTGAAAAACTCAACTCATGTTTAAAAAGCACAAATGCTCCCCAGATATTGAATTATTTAACTTGGATAAAGGATCTTGCAATCTCCTCCTAGCTGTTGCTGACATTTATGCACACATGCATCACTTCCAGTGCCATAATGCTGGTATTTTGACAGTCTCTGTGCTCCCCTCTTTGTGTGCCTGTTTCAACATGCTTCAAGCTGTCAGGTTTTTTTAGTGCAAGTAGAGCTGAGCCCTGGATATTTCGTATACTGAGAAGTTGAAGGAAAAAAACAGTTCCCAGGGAGACTGAGCACTGGAAAGAAGATTATTTTTGCTGTTCATCTTAAGAGGTCACACAAGTATGGCTGGGCCAGTGTTTCCAGCTTCTTACACTGCCTTCAGCCAGTTTTACATGAGAGTTAAGTCAGTGATTTCAGGGTAACTTTCCCTTGCTTCTTACTGGTATAAAGGAAGAGATGCAGGTAGATGGCATGCACGTGGAATATATCATCAGGGTATGATCTGATCTCTACCCACACCAGATTGATACATCTGCTGTTTGCACACCCTACTAACTATTAAAGCAGATGCATGATCGTCGGAGAGGTCGGACAGATTTATCTCCATGCAGGAAGAAAAAAACTGAATTGTTCTTATGTCCTTTCAGTTTCTTTTGAATTGTGAGCAGCTCTGTCGCATTGCAGATACTCTGCTCCAAAATCCCCATGGTAAAGGCCACACTACAAGACTGTACCCAGGGAGAGGAATCCTGTAGTGCTGGTGATGGGTTGGGCACTCTGGTAATTTACAGGCAAGTAATGGATGGTTTTCAGGGCATACTCTAGGTTTAAAGGCAGCATATGAACAAGACTTTCCAAGTCAACGCAGTTTCATGATTTCCAAACCTAACTGGTTAACAGATAGAGATCTGGTTACAGAAGGCCTTCACATGAACACATGCCAGATTAGCCAATGAAACAGCTTAATCTTTTCCTATGTCCAGCATCCTTTGTGAGACATGTTCAATAGGAACCCTTGGCCGTCTCCTTGTACATTCACATTCCTCTTTAAGTGTGTGTCCTGAAGCCCTTGAAGTCACCTTCAGATCCTTCTCTTGACAAACAGGACAGCAAGCTGTAAGACCGTTGTTGCAACAACTTGGACATGTCAGGACAAGCTGTCGGCAGTGCTGACTGGAACAAAGTTTATACTGGTCCCACAGCACCCCACAGTATCTGCATGCTGAAGGGAGGAGGAAAAGAAAGAGTTAACACCCATGCTGCTCCAGCTGTTCCCTTGTAGAGGGCTTGCCAAGGCACCAGAGGGCTGCCAGCTCTCATTTAAGTGGCTATTGTCTTGCAGGTTTTTAATTCCCATTTAGCTTGATCTTCTAGAATCTAGTTAATTTTTTAAACTTCTGGTTTTTTACATACTTAAGACAGTTTTCTCCCTGGAAAAGAGGAAAGTACTCACTAGTGCTTCCTCTAGTTCTGAATAGACTGCGTTAGAGATTCTTACTGCCAAGAGAAGAAGAATGACATGCAGGTGGTAACTAAGCCAGTATGCAGGAACGTCACCTGCTGGGGAAGGGGGTGCCATGGAACTTCCTTCCACCTCCAGGCAATGGCTTGTGCAGATAGGGTGTCATTTGCAGTCGTGGTAGAGTCCTTCAGAACATCACAAGTTTTAACTGTTTAACTGAAAGCCACAGCCCAGTTTAGCTGTACCACCAAGAAGGTGCATACCACAACACTTCCCCTTGAAACTTCTGTAGGGATGGCTGTGATGTATCCAGAGTGTGTTTTATTTCCACACCATGTTAGGCCCCTTCAAGATGTATACAGTAATTGCAGAGGAGGAATGGGAGGTTATGCTTGAAAAGTTACCAAGAGAAAAAAGCACTGCTTCAAAAAAAAAAAACCAAGCCAAAAAAAAGCTAGAGCCAAATTCTATCTATTTGTTGTACCTGGCAATTGATACAGCAGCTGTTCTGCAGGTGATACTTCCTTCTACTGCACCAGTTTTAGAGAGCCCTTGTTAATGATCCCCTTTCCTCTCATTTCTGTTTTCACGTGTTAAAGCTATACAGTTGACAGTCATCACGAAAAGTGACAGCACTACAAGATCAAACCAAGTATGAGGAAGAACTGCACAGGCCAGTGGCTGTCCCTATCCTGCACACCTCTGGAAATGATTGCAATAGCTTCCCAGCCTTCTGCACTTACATTATCTAGTCCTACCTGAGATGATATCTTCATTGGAACAAATGGCGTAACGATCATCAAATACAAACAGCTTCCCCCTGTAGAATCCATCTGGAAACTCTTCTAGGTACTTGTGAATTCCACCTTTTAGCTGGTAAACCTCTCTGCACACTGCCTGTTTAAAGCATATTAGCAGAAAAGCTGAAGGAGACCACAGCAGTGGTGGTGTGCCAGAGTTCCCAAAGCAAATGTTGTAAATGCCAGAGGTCAGTGAAAAGCAGCAGCTTCTCAGTGACCATCAAATGGCACCATGTGCAGCCACAGCTCTACGCAGTGCCACCAGGGAGTACTGGGCAGATCCACAACGCTGGATTCTTGACATAAACCCAGGTCTTGATTTAACGTTACACTCAGAAGAAGCTGGTAACCTTCTCACCTGAGGGAGGTTTGCTGCATCATGGATCAAATGCTTTTGAACCTCCATGAACTGCCACTTACTATTCTGTTTTTATTTAGTTAACTGTTAGCAGAAGCAGAATTTCTCAGGGTTCACACTGATGCAGCAGAGAAGAAAAACCCAAGGTTTAAATCTCTGGAGAACCTTTGTGTTCTGTTTCCTTGATCCTTGAGAGAAGGATCCAGGAGAAGAGTGGGATGGAAAGCACAATTAGAACAACGCAGTGTGCTGGATTTAGTTTCACAACACTGGGAAAAGCACTGACTGGCTGATTTTCACCACTCTGAGATGCTCAAGCTGTGCAATAATGACCACAGAGCATAACCTAGACAGTCTGTGGAAACACTGCAGAATGTTTTCAAGCCCTCCTAAAACACTCCTACAAATACCTCTTCTCAGGAAATGGGTTATGTAATTATTTTCACAGAGCAATCACTGCTGTGACACTAGTACATGCAGGACATACTGAGCCACATTAAACTATCCAGATCCTTGACAGCATGAGGCAAGCACGTGTCTGAGGCATTTATCTCCCCAGCCGCGCATTCAGCAGTTTGTGCACAGTAAGAATTTATCAACAAAACAAAAGATAAGTGCCCTTAAAGCAGCCTCAACTCCCCCACACTTGTGGCCTCAGAATGATATCTTACCTTGCTCCTGAGGTAAGCAGAGCCTCTTTCACAACGAATCCCTCCTGTGCAATACATCAGGACACGCTTATCTTTAAAAAGCTCCAGGTTTTCATCTACGTAGCTAGGAAAATAGCTAAACTTCCTGATATCTGGAGCCAGACAGCCCTGGAAATGCCCCTGTAATTACAACAGATGACCACACAACTGGTTACAAGCACTATTACTGGTAAGGTCTGTGCCACAAACTAGAGTAAGTAACAAACCTTCAAGCCAGAATACTCAGCTTACTGCAGCTGTTTTAGGCAGCTCCTCAGCTGCATTTATGCATCAAACACATGTTAAAATCTGTAGGACTCTGGACACAGCACGTCTCCTCATCTAAACACGGAAGAGAGAGCTAAGCAGAACAGAGCTCTCAGACGACAAACCACAACAGCATGGGAGGGGTGGTGGTTGTGCCAGTGGGATGTCCCTGTTCTTTTGACATATGGGACAAGGCAAAAAATGCTGAAAAACATCCTTACAAATTTTGCTACTTTTACTTTAAGGCTTCACTGCTCATGTTGTATGGACCACTTTGTTTTCTTCCTGCCCCATGCTGTATAAGCACTTGGCCAGGCAGGCTCTGTGCTGAGTTGCTGGGCAGGTCCTCTACTGCTTATGTCTACTATTCATTACTAAATTGAACTTTGTACACATTACAATCATTCTGGAATATGTACTCTTTTCTTCCACTAAGGTTACACCCTCACAATGGTAAATACTTCACCCCAGCACCTGTAACACACTGCAAGAAGCAGGCAACCAACACTTACTATTTTACTTTCATAGAAGTTTCTACAGTCCAGCAAGATGGTATCGCTTTGTCCTTGACTGGCCTGAGACAAATACTGTTCTACTTCTCTATGAAATTCCTGAGGGGATAAATGGATTCCTTCAACAAAAAAAACCCACAAACAAACATACAAAAAAAAAAAAAAAAAAAAGAAAAAAAAAGAAAAAAAGGGGGGGGAAGGGGGAAAGAGAAGTGAGAAGCAGAACTATGAAACAATGTCACGTATGAGCTCACTGATCCAGATTGTCTTCAGATTTCCAAACAAAATATTTTTGTGATTGGTCACAGACTTTTCATCCCAACTCAATCAGCCAAGTTTATCCACGTTTGGCTTCCTATTGGCAAATGAAAGAAAACACAGCACCGTTCCACATGACAGAAGAAGCAGCACACAGGTGCCTTGCTCTATAAGGTTTTGTTACATCCCCCTGGCTACTCTTACCATTGTAAAAGAGAAAATTTAAAAAGTTTCACTTCCCTTTGCTCATTGTCATTACATTTGGAGATGCAGAAATACAATTTTTAAAATTAAACTTTTCTTGATAACAATGGAAAATTTCCATTCTTTCCAGCATGTATTACTTTCAGTACAACTTCAATTTACATGAAGTTTCTCAACTTACAGATTCCTCAGAACTTAGGACTTCTAACTGAAAAACTAAAAAACTCCCCCAGCAAAATAATTTACCTTATTCAAAAATACCCCTAGAAGCAACCTGTCAGAGTAATAGGATCCTATCTTCATAAAATGCTGCAAAGTAGGAGGAAAAAGGGAAAAAAAAGGAAAGAAATATCCAAACATACATCCCACAAACTACCAAAAAATGGGGACAAAAAATAATCCTCTTCCAAACCCACAAAAAGATGCTGTAGAAGTTTGGCACCAGCAAAACCGCTTGGTGGAAAAAAAGCCTAAAACTGATGTTAGTTGCCATTTGCTGCACTCCTGCTTACCATCTATGTTAGCATCTTCACAGCAGAGCCATAGCCAGAAACATCTTATCAGGCATAATCCATACTAAGCAGCTACAGGTAGCACAAAACAAATGCAGTCAGTTTGAGGGGAGTGGCACAGACCTCATGCAAAACTTGGCTCTGCTTGGTGCAAAAGGCAGGAGCATGGCTGTTAGCTCCAAAACAAGCAAAAGAAAGGAAGCAGTCCCTACCCCACAACAAGGTAATGGCTTGATGTAATCTGAACTCATTTCCACAAAACAGGAAGTTAATTAAGTTTTCTGTGGCAGCTACACACTCAGCTAGCCAAAATCTGGGCCAGCAAATTTCCTGCGTCAGTAGCTTTTGACTACCAGTAACAAATCAATTTCCATATCTATTTCTCCTCTGTCCTGTCATTGTTCAGAGGGTAATGTTTTTGATGAAAATATTTTATTTTTCACTTACCTCTCACTTGGGTGAGAGATTTTATTTTCCATTAAATAAACTTACCAGTTTCTTTATAAGACACTATCTTTGGATCAATGCCCATAGGTACAATTTCTTTGAATACTCCAACTCGAAGGTCTGGGAAACAGTGAGCTCCTCCTGCACTGCTCTAGGAAATCAAACACAAAAACCACCAAAATTTGCCAGGCGTCATGATTAAAATTACCCACTTGCTTTAATTTCTAAGGTCATTAGACTATGAAAATATCTTGGTGACTGAGGGAAAGAAATGTCTTTCCTGCTGAATCCATACTCTAAAGCCTCAAGTTTAGGCATTGAACCCCAACGACATGGAGACAAGTGTCTTACGCCCCATGACTGCTCTGCAGGTGAGACATACAGCATTTGGCATGAGGTGCAGGGATGTAGAGTAAATCTTAAGTCAGAAACATGTCACTAGCACTTATCGTGAGGAAGTTGAGGCCCATACAAGAGCATGCTGGCCCTGATAGAAATATTAAATAACCTCCTCCAGTAATGGATCATGTTGCCACATCTGGGCTCTGCAGTTTTCTTCATCCCTCTGACACCTGACACAAGCACAGCTGGGCCTCCAGTCATGACGTGTGGTGGGAATTGCAGTGCTTATGGATGTGAAGGAGACATCTGGGAGGTCAGCCAGGCACAAGACTTGTTAACAGTGGAGGCTGGCACTTCCCCATCACCCCCAAACTCAAGCATGGGATTTCCTCTTCAAAGTCTTGGTAAGCCCGTTTTGGTAGGCACTCCCACTGCAGGCTGCAGGGAGTGAGAATTTCTGCAGGACTGAGCCTCAAACACGGCTTAGGTACCGTCAAGTATATAAAGACTCAATAAAAGTCCAGTGCTGTGCAGCACTGTTCCAGCTATTACGGAAGTCAGTCTGCAGCAACTGCAGTGGCCGCTGGATATCTTCATAGTCCCAAGCACAGTTCTCACTCCTCTACCCCATGTCCTCATGGCATAGTGTGCTGGTTTGAAAGTAAAC
>WBMZ01020740.1:0-19127 GCA_013400975.1 Atrichornis clamosus | reverse complement strand
GCCAGGCTCAGACCATAACACCTTTTACCTGTGGATGGCCTGGATGATTGTGTCCCACGAGAAGGCTGGAGTCACTCATGTTTCATGTGCTCCTCGGGGGACAGTGGGCTGGAGTGACCTCGAGCAGCAAGGGCTCTTGGCTGCTGGACAGCACCAAGGAAAATGAGGACTGGTAAACAAGGCCATGGCTGGTTCTTAGCCACGTGGGAAAACAATCCCTACCTCCATGTTAGATTTCTTCCTGGATAGGGAGAATGAGCCCAAGCTTGAGCTAAACCCCAGCCTGTATTGCTGAATCCCCAGAGATTGTCACCTCCAGGCTCTCTGCTGAGGCAGAGGAAGAGGTGATAGGACACAGGCCTCTGCTTGGAGAGAGGCATGGCCAAGACCATTCCTGCCCCAAAACACTGCAGCCCTTCTCAGATCCCATGGAAACAGCAGGAGTCTGGGACCACTGTACACAGGGGCACCCCAGTTGTGTGTCTGCCTGCATCTGATTCCCAAATGGTGAATGTAAAGGTTCCCAGCATACTCCATGGGTGCTTTCGTGGCTTAACAGCCTTTCTGAAAAAGTCAACAGCCCCAGTTTCCATTTTGCAGGAGAGATAGATTGCAGCATGGGAAGGGAAATTGGGGTTTCAGTGGGATGGTGGGAATGGGCAACAGGAGCCCAGGCAGCTGCCTGGCACCCACCTTCCTCTGTCCCCAGTCTTCCACGTGAGTGCCAGTGCTGTGAAAGTGGCAGCCTGGCCCTGTAATTAAATCTCAGCTCCTGTGCAGTGTTCAAGAGCACATCCTCCCAGCCCATCAAGAACCCATCCCTCAGGAGAGGTGCTGTTAATTGTCCGTGGAGATAAGCAAGAGGCACTTGCACCAAGGTGTGTCCAGCCTGCTGCTCCCAGCCCAGCGAGATCTGCGTTCAGGAGGCTGTGTTCAGTCAAGCCCGTGTGAGGGACCAGCTGCAATTTGCACCTCCTCGCATGATTCACCCGTACTGGGATGAGATGTTGTGGCAGGGGACTGACCTCTCGCTGCCACAGTTGCTCTGGCATTGGGAGTAAAGAAATGTTATCGTGGAGGCGGTGATGGTCTCATAAACAGGCAGCAGGGATGCTCGGGTGCTGGTTTTGACAGTGAATAGCTCACACTGAAAACAACAGATGCTGATTTCAGTAAAATAATAGCATTTTCAGGCAATGGTTTTCTGCAACTTCAAAGAGCTTTGTAGGCTAGAATTAATAAGCTCGTGTTACTGTGGGTTGTTGCTGCACAGCACAGCAATAGCCCTGTTTCATTGCTGGTTTTCAGCTAAGCCCCTGTTCTTCAGTTAACAGTAAATTGTTTATGCACAGAAGTATATTTTTAAATGTTGGGTTGGCTTTTATGAATGGGCAAAGCTTCGAATGATGAGAGATTTGTGGTACATTTATCTTACCAGTTATTCAGTAACCTGCCTGGTGGACAGCCCAGTGTGGTACCAAGCATAATGTACTCATCTGCAATTAATAGAGAGGGCTTTTTCAAGTCCTTGCATTGGAGAATACTGATTGTTCCAGCTCTCTGGCTCTGTAATCTCGGCACCGCTCTCAGTTGAGTGAATTTGTGTACTGAAATCGTTCCCTGCCCTGATTCACTATTCCAAGATCTCTGAATCTCAGATATTCCCTGAAGAGCAACGAGAAGTTGAAATGCAAAATTGAACAGGACAGTGGACTGGAGAATACAGAATGAATATATCTATTTCCCTGATAGCAACATGGCAGCAGATGTATTCTTCTCTATTTTTCTATTAAGATGGGAAAGAAACAGAAGACCCTTTCTTTTGGGCTTAGGCTCTAAACACACTGCAGGCTGAAGAACTCTGGTAATTAGGTTGGAACAAAAGCCTGATGGAAGACAAACAGTTTAAAGCTGTGTGTTAGTGCAGGAAAAAAAAGCATCAGTAAATGTTTCCTCGTCCATGCTTGTGGTGTGGAGGCCCTAAAGCCAGTCCTTTTCCTATACTAACACTTGCATGGAAATGCCCTCCCCTCCCAAATCCGTTCTACCATGCAAACATTGCATGTGTACAGGTAGAGAACTCAGTAAGATGTTTTGTGTCACCAAGTATGGCTTTTACAATACAAGCCCTGTGTTTTGCAGTCCCTCCTCCTGGAGACGAGGAGGATATCTGACCCTCCCTGGGAGGCCATTCCAACCATGGAAATGTTTCCCCCCTTTTTAATATGCAAATGCCATGTCCTGCCTTCCCTAAATGGTCATGGTGTGACTCACAAGATGATCTGAGATCAAACTTAACTCATTCCTCTCACTTCAGTGCTTTGAAGGGTCTCTTGCTGCTTGTGTAGTGACATCTCTGTTATCTTGCTTTTGCTGCTGAAAGGTCTAATATTAGTTGTAGTAATTTCTTCCAAAAGATGTGATGTGGTTTGTTTGTTGGGCAGCCCTCACTGTGCACAGGGGGAGTGCTCTTCCACAACAGTTTTACTGCTTTTCAAAAAAAAATGAGAGTCTGGAGCGCTTTCTGAGCCCTGCAGATGGCACTGCCTTCCTGGGCTATTCGAGTGCCCAAGGCATGTCCCTGTGGTGGGCTCCGTGTGATCTGCAGTTGGAACAGCTCTTCTTGCAGCTGAATAAATAGTTCAAACGTTCTGGCTCTGGGATGTTGGTAGTTATCAATGAAGAATAACATGGAAATTGCTAGGAACCTTTCCCCTTACTCCTTTTTAGGTGGTTTTGTTTTCTGGACTTTTGTTCTTTTTGAGGTTTATCTTCAAAGGGTTTCCAGCAACTTCTCTGTATAGCCATTTTTTCTCCCTCTGACATTTCCCTGTGCCTATTGAGTACTGAATTGTCTGCAGAGTTAATTGCCTCTTCCTAAGAGGGCCCTGCTAGTGGGGACCGAGGGAGGGAGCTCTCTTGTTATTGTTTTCTGGAAGATTCCCTCCTGATGCAGGAACGCCCCCCCTTGGAAGGAAATGCAGCATCGAAGACACAATGGCAGAGACTCATCTCACACTGTTGTCGCCTCTTTCCTACTGTTGCAGGTGCTTTTTTTTGCATGTACTGTCCAGTTCCCAATGCTTTTCCTTAAGGCTTCCCAGGTGTTTGGGACATCCTGTCATGCAAAGGTGGAGCACTGCTGGCCATGTGCTGCTGGCAGCTCCCCAGTCCGCACGGGCACTGATGTGAGATGTTTCTTTTCTGGTGTGCCTGCACAGCCCTGGGGAATGTACTGCCTGGAGCTGGCTCTCCAGGGGTGGTCACACACCCTCTGGGACTCTTGTCCTGGGTCTTCCAGCCCATTTTTATGTCATCTTCTGTCCTATACCAGCTACAACACAGAGACATGACACATTCTAAACCTGATGACATTGCAAATTGCTGACTATTGAGCGGAGGTCTACTTTTATGGCTGTCCGCTCTGGGTTTTCCTCGCAGGCCAAACAATTTGTTTGCTGTTGCAGTGTTTAATGCAGGCAGCAGCTATCATGTGTGAGGGATCTGCCATATTTTCCAAGAGCCAAAATAAAATTCAGCCATGGCAAGGTGTTCTGGGTTGCTTCCTGTGCATAAATCCTCAGCTCCCTTCCTTCAAGGTCAGTGGGGTATTTCATGCCTCATAAGTGGTTTGCATTGTCGAGTGACTGGGTAGAAATGCTGCCCAGACACATCAAATCTCTGATTTCACTGCTTGTGTTTCATCTGTGAAACACTGGAACTGTGGAAAGATGGAAACACTGGAGTTGCGATTTGCTCCATTGCCCGTGTGACTAATCTCAGGTGCACCCAGCAGTTCTGGCCAGGCCCTGGCAGGACAGTGGCCCCACAGCCCTTGGTAGGGCTGAGGTGGTTTGTGTCCAGCTGTCCAGTGTGGAATGGATGCTTGGGATGCACCATCTCCTGAGGCTCTGTTAGCACGCACCACCTGGAGCATCTGAAAGTGAAGTGTTGTGTCTCTGCTGCCAAAAAGCTTGACTGAACTGGCTTTTGTGTTGAGAAGTTTAATCTGCAGTGTGTATGGGAAAATTCCTGGGTTTGATGCCACAGTAGTTTTCAGGATTTATAAGTATATTTTTAGAGTGGTTTTGTACATTCTTACGTGCAAAGTTGTGTCAGAGACTTTTTTGTGCATCCCAGCTCCCAGAGACAAGTGGTCAGTGTTCAAACTTCAGACGGGAACAACAGGAACCTAAACCTCTGGGCTGTGAAGAAAAGCCTGAAAACCAAGGAATAGTTAAAAATCCAGAAGGTAGTCAGGTATAAACTCAGAAATATATTTTGGTCTGAATGTAATTCTCCTGATCGTGCAGCAAGGCAGGCTTTACATGGTTGTGACACACTGTGAGGACTGGCTGAGGGAACATACATACACTGAGCTCCTGTCTTTGGTGCCCCAGAGTACATGGGCTTTAGCAAATTAATCTTTACATCAAATGTTTTTTATGAGATTAATTAGGAAAGCCATCATTCATGTTACAGTATCAGTAGCATAAAATGATTTTTAAAATTTCAGTTGGACATGGGTCTCTTATGTAGCCAGTTGGTTTTTTTTTTTTGAGTTGGTCAGGAATTAGAAGTTAGATTGCCCTTAATTCACTGTGCTTTATTTCAAAGACTTCATATATCTTTGCCAAATTGAAGTGGGTGGTAAGCTGCATGTCCTTGCTACCGTGATTTTTTGCAGGATAGTGAATCTATATTCTCTGGTATGGCGATGACAGAATTTTCTGCAGGGAAAAGAACCATCTTCCCATTAATTGCTATTATTTTTTAATCCTTAAAACACTTTTTCTCCTACCCCCACCCCACTTAATTTCAAAAATAACTAAATCATTAAAACTGAAGTCCCCTTTCTTCCTCCAGATAAAAAGACTGCTGTGTACAGCGGCTCTCACAGGAGATGTCAGTCTGACAGAGCAAACAACCAAACCTGAACATCACCACACAGCAGGAAAATTTTAATTAACAGTAATGACCGGTGAATATTGCCTAAACAGGTGTGTGGTCAAAAATTGGAATAGTTTTCAGTTGCTTTGGCCTTCCAAAAAAAGCCCTTCAAATACTTTTGTTGTCTTATTTTTGAGAATTTCTGAACATTAGAATCCAGAGAGACAGAGGGAGGGTAATGAGTGAAAGACATTCAGAGCATGTGCAAATATGTATTTAGGAGTCCTGGTGCCTTGATCTTTGCCACTCTCCTGACATCAATCTCACTCATTCCATCTTTATTTGTACATGACCTGGGGCCAGCTCTTGTCTTATCTATGCTTTGTGTGGGCACGTAAATTTGTAGAAATTTAGTGTTGGAACAGCAACCACAAGATGTTCAGCTTTCTGGTACCTCTTCCTTGTCCTTTCTCTCTTTTCTGGGGCACCCCAAAATGCTCAGTACTGAGGAGTGTGGTGCTGCAGCAGCTCGTAGCCCTCCTGCCACACTTGCTTCCTCTCAGAGCTGCTGCACAGAGGCAGCAGCCAGGTTTTGTGGGAGCAAACTGGGCTGGCAAGGAGTCAGGGTGCACAGAGGGGCTGCTCAGCAGGTTCTGCACTAAAGGTTCTGGTCCTTGGCTAATTCAGGGAGGCTTCCACTCAGGAATGGTGGGTACCGCTGTCTGTGTGCAAGCGCCATGCTGTGCTCATGTGGAATTTCTAAGCACATGAGAAATGCTGTGGCTCCAGGTTTGGGGTGATCCACAGGGGCTCTGCAGCAAGAGCAAGCAGGTGTAGTGGCAGTCAGGGCAACCAGAATCTGCCCCCCGCCCACCAAACCAGGCCATGAGGGGCTCTGGACTGCTCCTTTGAGGATGTGGATTCCCCACAGTGGTCCGTGTCACATCTGCCTGGGAGAATTTTCATTGTAATTTCTACTTTGGGAGACCTTTAGCGTGTCAGCAAGTGGCAGGGAGGTGCTGATGATGGTACCACCGACACAGATGTTCTCTCCTGGCACTGAGTTAAACCCAAGCAAAAATATCCTTTGTAGGGTAACTCAAGCCATGCTCTGTTTTTATATCTGATTAAAATCTTGACTTACAAATGAGTTCCTATTATATGCCTTTCTAAATATCAGATTTTTAAAAACTGTCATTTGAAGTTACTGACTTACCAGGGCTGTCACTAAAGCAGAATTGCATCTAGCACTTCCTGATTGCTATCAGCTGTTCCTGGTTGGCTACAGCGCATGATTGGTATTGATCTTGTGGGAATAATATTAACAGTGGTTTTGGTTTTGCATCTGGAGAGATATTTATCTTTTAATCTGTAACTATCATTTTCTATGAAGGAATATATCCAGGTCTGTAAATTCACATTACAGTTACACATTTTATTTTTTACCGATGATTTTAATTGGAAGTATTGAGCAAGATTCTGGTTTTCTCTTGTACAGCTTTTCACTCTGGTCTTGTCTAGTAATGTTCTGGAGGGCTAATGGATAGCAATATGTAGGATTCTGGGAGATGGATGGGGTGGAATCTTTTGACAGCCTAGGTCTTCATCATCTCTCAGAACTATATGATCATTTAGATTTTACTGCATATATATTTCACTTGATATTGTATTTGGGCCAAATGCACAGCTGTTAAATGAGTACATTGATTATAAGTTGTACAGACCTATCAAATAGGGAGGAGAGGAAAAAATGTAATAAATAAGCATTCATATTAGTTCTCCTATGCCATGATGTTTATTCAGATGGGTTTTCTGCATTGAACTTGATCTGAAAAATGGGAAAGTGGTCAGGAAAAAAAAAGTGGCTAGGAAAGTGCTCATTTCCCCCCCTCTGCTGTCAGGGCAGGAGGGAACTGAAGGGAAATGGAGGGAATGGAGCAGCTGCAGGGGAGGATGATTAGACCCCTCCATTTGAAGGTTTGTTCCTGTTATACCTGGCAATCCCAAAGAACAGAATGCTTCAAGAATATCTTATAGCTTTGGTGGGATGAGACCAAATGAGGCATTCAAGCTGCTTTGCTCTCAGCTTGGGAGAATTTGCTGGCCTAGGTGAGGTTGATGCTCGCCCCCATGGGAGGCAGATTCATCTCCCTCTTGTGCAGGGGATGGTGTCACACGGGGTTTGTCTGCTCTCCTGGAGCCATGCAGGGTCAGAAACACCCCAGCACCACTTCAGTGCAGCTTTTATTCCTCTAAAGTACAGTGCTGAACTGGGGCTTGTGAAGTCCTCTTCAGAGCAGCAAGCTGAGAACACAGACTGCAGTGATCTCGGGATGTTACTAAGGCTGTTATGTGAAAAAAGGTTTTTCCCGTTTAGTTTGGATGTGGAAATTACGCAAGATGTGCAGAATTAAACACAGGGAGAGAAGTCTAGTATTTGTAGCCCTTCACTCTTGAGGTTTCGCAGCACTGGTTTGAGTTTGATTTAAAATGCTTCACAAGGAGCCCATCTTCGGAGCAAACAGAGCTCTGTGAAACCTGTAATGAATTAGTGGGGTGGGTTTGGTTTCCTTCCTTTTCTTTAAGATACACATGGCTTGTATATCTTAGTGGTTATTTATATATTAGGAAATAATAGGTGATTTCTAAATGAATTGATGTTAATTTCTAAATTCATATAGATGTAATAAAAATTTTCACTCATTTTGTGCCATTTACAGGGAATAGGAATTTAAACACTGCCTCCCAAGATGTCAGAGCAATTTCACTTGTTGACCTAAACCTTCTGTGTAGAGAGGAATTAAATGCTGTGTGTAGAGAGGAATTGTAGGGAATGTTTTTCTGATACTTCTTTCTCAATCAAAAATGAACTTTTCTAAATCATTTTTTTTCTGAAAAAATACTGCACCACAAAAGTACCACCAAAACCTCAATGTCCTGGAAAGATAGTTTTTTAGAGGACATTATGAAAAAATACCATGTAGTGACCTTCATATTGTACAAAAAAAAGCACCTTCAAAACGCGCTGTTTTGTGGTTCAGATGAACAATTGTACAATTGTCAGCATGTCAGGAATTGACTGTGTGTGCCCTCTAATTTCTCACTACTGAAGGAACAGTAACAATGGAAAATAAAGACAGTGCTCCCAGTTTTTCAGTGCACCTTTATGCTGCATAATGCCATCAGACACTTAATGGTGGGCAAACCTGAGGGGAGGACTCTGCCTGGAGGAGCCTGAGATAAGAGTTTCAAAACATCTCTTAGAATTGCTAATGTCTTTAGTTTGTTTGTATGCACAGGGAGGGCTGGTAAAACAAGACAGAATAATCTGAATAATTGCTGTGAATAGAAACACACACAGTGAGGGGATATAATGAGAAATAGGTGGGACATTAGTGTGCAAGTTGCAAATGTTATCCAAAGGTTATCTTCAGCTGCTGGTGCAGGCAGACAGTGAAATGTGTGCTTGTGCAGAAGAAAGGAAAAGAAATATTCTTTTTCTGAGCTTTGCATGTGCTCTTTGGGAATTCAGACAACATTCCCCATGTGAGAGGTTGGACTGATCAGTAGACAAGGCTGCCAAGAGAAACTCCAGTGATGATGTGCTCTGCTGTAAGTACTGGGGAGATAATCTGTTGGATCAAGTTAGTTTCATTGCCTTTTGGTGAAGTTCTTCGGATACAATATAATTACATTTCCAGGTTTTCCTTCATCATCATGGAAATTACTTTTAAATGAAAATGTAATTTCCTAATGCTATGGGTCTGGGAGCTGAAGTTTCAAAACTTTTTTTGAGAGCTGTCTTTGAATTTGTGGCAGTCAGGACCACTGACTCTTACCTGTGGCCACTGTGTGTGTGTTTAGCTCCTACAAAGAGCAACCTTCCCTGCAAGGGAACAGCACATATCTCGTAGTACAGTCTGAAAAAACAAGGTCTGTCCACGCACTGAAACATGTAAATTTTGGCCAACGCAGGAGGCCAGAAGAAAGACCAGACATTAACTGGTGTTTGGCATAATAATAATGGCAAATCTTAAGGTGGTGGTTTTTATTATTTTTTTCTTCCACTGAGGAAAACTGTCCTGTCCCAGCTGTGGCTACAGCTGAGGACTGGGGTCAGCAGTGACAGAGCTGTGACTTAAACTTCCTGGGAAATATGAGCTTCACAGGGAGCTGTCAGCAGCTTGCCTGGATATTCTGGTCTCCTGACAACACTTCCTTTTACAGGGTTGTGGCTGCATGTGCCTGTCTTCCTGTATTCCCAAGATATTGCCTCTCCCGCGTTTTTTTTTACTATGGATTTTCGGCAGGATTAAGTGACTGTGTAAGACAGGTTGACAGCCACAGTTTGGGCAAATGTTAAGTGCAGTTTCAGCCACCCCGAAGCTGAGTTTGATTTTCTTTGACAGAGACACACAAACTCCTGCAGTAAACACCCTGCTGTGAAGTTTAGAAGTAAGTGTATTGACTCAGCTTAGCAAATCTCGGGCTGGTTTCTTGCTTGTCATAAATGCTCCATTTGTTGTCACTAGCAGTGGACCCAAGGGAATGGCCTGAAGCTGTGTCAAGGCAGGTTTAGGTTGGACATTAGGAAAAGGTTCTTCCCCCAGAGGGTGCTGGGCACTGACCAGGCCCCCAGGGAATGGGCACGGCCCCAAGGCTGCCAGAGCTCCAGGAGCCTTTGGACAACGCTCCCAGGGATGCACAGGGTGGGACTGGGGGGGTATCTGTGCAGGGCCAGGAGCTGGACTCAGTGATCCTTGTGGGTCCCTTCCAGCTCAGCTGATCCTGTGATTCTGTGCAGTTTTTCTGTGGCCAGGTGTCCCCAGCGTGTCGCTCTGGCACTGTTTCTCCAGCAGATCAGTGGACACTCACTGCAGTGGGTGCAGCAGCTGCCAGGGGAGAGTCCTATCCACAGTACAGGGAGCCTTTCTCTCTCCTGGTCAGGAATGTGGTGTCTCTACGTACTGAAGACCCTCCCCATCTCCCTCCTAAAGAGTGCTGTCACCCACTCAGAGGTTAAAACACATGCATGAAAGGCAGGTTTCCCTGATCTGCCCCTTTATTAGTGTTAGTATTTCCTTCCATTTTCACACAAGCAGGCAGAACAAAGCATTTCACTACAGAGCAAATGGAATGTCAAGTGAAATGATTTGGTGGGGGGATTTTTTTTTCTCCAGAGAGAAAAAGGTTTGATCCAGGACTGTTTGTCATTTTTATTTTCACTCTGTATTTTTGTGCTTCAACAACTGAACCAGAACACCCATTGTTTGTACAGCTCCTTCCACAGAGAGGAATTTCAGATACAGCTACAACATTGTAATCTAAACTTGTGACTTAGAGGTGGCTCTGAAAACTTTGGAGTTATGAAAATGTCTAAATGCTACTTTAAAGAGAGTGATAGAAATATGAGTGTTTGGCTAATTGCCATTTGTTCATAGATTAATTGTGTATAAAAACAGGGCAGAAATTGTATTGTTAAAATGGGAATTATGACACTTAATCCTGATAATTGAAATTTGTTCTACAGACTCCATTATCTGACTTGATTGTGATCACATGCATGGCTTAGCCCACCCAATAAAAGGTTGTTAGGCACTGAAATGAGGTGTTTCTGCAAAATACTCTTTTATTTGTATCTCTGCAACAAATGGAGCCCAGAGACCAAGCTGGGATCTGCTGTATGTGTTGTCTCTGGAGAGGACCTCTGGCCAGGTAAAGGATGGGGATGTTGGGGCAGCTGCTTGGGTAAGGGGAAAACTGAGGCTGGGAGAAGCCTTGGAGTCGTGGATAAGGGATGGAGTTGGAAATCTCTGGAGTTTCTCAGGTTCTGTGAGGACAGGGCTGGTAGGGGTTTGATCCCCACACAGGATCAAGATTGGCCTTGTTAAGCTTTTGCTGTTACTTTCCTAATGGCTCTGCAATTATTACAAAGAAGCCATAATATCCATTTGTAAAATCCTGGTAACCTGAAGAGCTAAATGATGCAGCCTTGTAGCAACTCTGGAGCAGTGGGAGTCAAGACTTCCTGATCCAGCCTTTCCAGAGGCACAGGTCCCCTTTTAATCAGTGACAAATTGATTTCAGAGCATCTGTGGCTTCATTACGAGTGCACAGATATTTGTTTTGCCCTCTTTTACAGCCACTTTGTGAGTGGTTTAGAAGCTCTTTACACTTTACAGAGTAATCTGTCGAGAGAGGATCCTCCAGAAGGGAATTTGGGGCTGTGATTCATTTCCAGAAAGAAGCTGGTTTCTGCCAACTGGCAGTGGAAGTAGCCTCTGGGAAAGCATTGTCAGGCCACGTGAACTCTCCCCAGAACCACCTTCTCCTGCCCTTTGTTATGTTACTTTTCCACTATCCTTCATGAACAGTTTCACCAGTGAAGGGCAGACCAGTCTCACTGGGTTTCAGGTCAGTGTGCTCAGTTTTCACACTTTCGTTGAGTGTTTTGCTGCCAGGGAGGTCTTCGGATCTTGCCCAAAGGGAATTAGGTGCCAACTGTACTGATCCTCCCTTCACACAGGCACTGGTGACCTCTGCTTGTCCCAACCACTGATTTGGACTTCCTGGAGCTGCTTGTAGGTGTTGGTTCCAAAGCTGCACAGAAACTGAGATTTATCCTTAGTTTAGTTCCTTCTTGTGTTCACTAAACACAAGTGGCCACTTGGCAAAAACCTCCAGAAAGTGTCACTGGGTGTCCTTCACAGGGTGGTTGTGAGTTCAGCAAAGTTTCCCACTCTTCTTTTTCAGGAAATGTAAACTTGAGCACATAATTGAGCATACAGTATCTCAAGTCTTACTTTTCTCAGCATTCCCCAGCTTAAGTTGAGAACTTGAAGGGAGAGAAAGAAAGATTGGGAGGGACCTTTTTACGAGGGCGTGTCATGGCAGTAAGGGTGGGAATGGCTTCAAGCTGAGAGAGAGTAGGTTTAAATTAGACAGTAGGAAGGAATTGTTCCCTGTGAGGGTGGTGAGGCCCTGGCACACGCTGCCCAGAGAAGCTGGGGCTACCCCATCCCTGGAAGTGTCCAAGGCCAGGCTGGACAGGGCTTGGAGCAACCTGGGATAGCGGAAGATGTCCCTGCCCATGGCAGGGAGTGGAACAAGATGACCTTTAAGGTCCTTCCAGCCCAAACCATCCCATGATTCCATATCTGAGGAAAACCCATAACTCTCGTGATGTCATGTACAGGTGGTTTGTCAATGGCTTGTAGTGCAAGCAATGCTGACGTAAGTTTTTCATCTGAGTCTAGAAATGCTTCTTTAATTAAATATTCCAGGGAAATTTTTGACATCTTTAAAGGCATTTCCTGCTTGTAAGATATACTTACTGTAATATGCTACTCCCAAGTACAGCAAAACTCACTGGCAAGTCTTCCTTAACTTACAAAAGGATCATGTTCTTTTAAAAACCTTCCATTAGTGTCTGTCTACACTGGAAAAAAAAATCTATCTTAAAAATTGCACTGTATTTTAGAAGAATACTCTGTCATTTATAATGCTTTGAAAGGCCTATTATTGACTCATAGGTATTCTCTATTAAAATACTAAAGTGTAGAGTCTGTCTAAAAAAAAAAAAGTCACAAGGAGAGATGCATTAATTCCGAGTATTTAGACGGGTCAGTGTAACTCGGGTTACATCGTGGGTCACTGTAATCCTGATACCATCACATGGTTCTTGGTGACAGCAATCCACCTCCCATATGAAAGAAAGCAAAATTTCAGTGATACCAAAACTCTGAGCCCTGGGGAATTTTACAAGGCTTAGTGAGTTCAAAAGTCAGCATCTGTTCTTCCTAATTATTCCATAATAATTAGTGATGCAAATCCCACTTAGGGAGGATCTTCCCTGTGCTTTTGGAAACTACAACAAGAAGACAGAGCCCTTGGAGCTGAGGTTCAGTGCTCAGTGAGGTGATTATGCAGTTATGTTAGTAAGGATTAGAAGGAGAGAGCCAGCTGCCTCTGCCACTCCTGATAACACAAAAAAATTGTATTTTCTACTTGGTGTTATTTTTCTAGACAAAATGCAAAGTATTATCTGATGCATCAGTGATTTACAGCTGAGCAAGTCTATATAGACTAAATAAATTATCATTTTTGTTTTTAAAACACAGATTCCCCCCAAAATGTTTATTGCTTTACCATTAAAACAGCCAACTAATTAGAATGATTTCAGATGGAATTCATTTCCAGTTGGTTGACAAAATTCCTCAGATAATTCTCTTCTCGATGATCTTATCTCACATGATGTCTGTCAAACCTGGCTGCACAAGAGGATTTGGGCCTTGTGATTTCAACTTTATATGTTTATCTCAGCTTGAATGTTCTTCTTGTAAGATCGAAAATTAAATCTTTTTTTTTTCCCAGTTACAGTAATTATACCTTGAGAGATTGTGAGTTGTTCAGGAAAGGATTTATACTGTCTGGCAAAAGTTATCCTTAGGCAGTATAAAGTCAGAATAACAAGGGCAACGCTGGGAGACCACACATTCTGGATCAGGAAATAAAGAAACTTTGTGCTCCTGTTGTTCCTGTTCCCAAGAAGGCTGTGATTTTGTGCTACAACTTCATATGGGTCTCTGCACTGTCCTGTCCCCGGTGTCATGGCCAAATATTTCTCTTTTTCAGAGGCAGCAGTTGGGCTTAGTTGCATCAGGCCACCTCTCCAAACCCTTTTACTGCCCCTCTCTTTAAAATTGTCTCTCGGTAACATGTACAGTCTGATTAGCCCCAAAAGTGATCAACTGTCTAGATTGCATCGGGGAATTCCATATTCATGAAATAGCTTAAGAGTGTTTCTTACTCCCTCGGGTGATGCAGTTTCAGTGTACAAATTATCTTTGCAGTGTTTGGTTCCTGATGCCTCATGAGAAAAACGAGAGGTCACAAAGTGCCAGGAGCATTGGCTGGGGGAGCTCTCTGCCCCCTCACCAGCAGCAGCATTCCCAGGCAGGGAATGATGTTGTTCCCTGCAGTCTCTTGGATCTTCTCGGGCATCCGTGGAGCCAGTTTGCCTTGCACTTCACGGGAGTCCACAGCTGCCTGGGATGCAGCTTTGTCTGCCTCAACCCCACCTGCCTTTCAGCAGGGCAGCAACGTGGCTGGCAGTGATGATCATGGGGTTATCTCTCCAAAACTGCCCAAGATTGTGCTCGTCCTGGTTGAACTTGGTGTGCGTTCCTTCAGCCCACTCCCCAAACTGCTCAGATTTTGGAGAAACAACAGGTCTTATCACCTCTGCATGAGTCTCTGATGTTATGAGATGTGATACCTGTGCATTATCATGTGATGCCATGTATTTTTACATGTATTTTTATACATATACATATACATATATACATTTTATACAGTATTTATGATGTATTTATAGTGTAGCTAGCTGAGGGAGGGGAGCCACAGCCACCTACATGTGTGCAAAACCACATTATTTATTGTGGTGTAGGATGCAGAGGTTGGTAAAATAGCAGGGCAAATGTTTTCAGTGCTTGTTTTGAACTTGTGGTGGTTCATCCATACACCAAAAAATGCCATCTTTGTGCTGAAAATATGCTGGCTATTGTGCCTGCCTGGTTTGAAGCACGTCTTAGCACTGCCTTGTGAATTGTGAGCCACAGCACAGTCAAACAAACTACACAAGATAATGGCCCATACTGGATGCCCACCCAAAATGGGAATTGTGGCTTCAATCTAAAAGGAAATAAAGAGAAGAGGAGACTCTCTCCTTTGTCTTGCTAAAGTCACTGGAAGAGTAAGTCTGCTGTTGCCTTTAGCTTTTAGTCAATCTCTGCATAGGAACACCACACAGGGGACTGCTTTTCATTCTTTGTGACTCACTAAGATTTAGGAAACCCTCTAATTCTGCCTGCAGACAGCAAGTGGGCCTTTTCACTTAGACCCTGAGCAAGACACCAGTGCGGTCCTGTGACCAGAGTCCTTTGCCTGAATGTTACACACTGAAATGGCACTTTCCTACTTGCCTGGGTGAGCCTGGGCTCAGTATCCTGCTCTCTTACAGGCAGGCAGGTGCTTTAGCTGCTGGTTCTGCTCTGCACCACTCTTGTTCTTGATCAGAGATTTCATCCAGGACCTGAGGAATCCAGACAACAATAAGTACTGTTCAAACTTTAGTGGTAAATAACAGATGCAGTTCCGATGAGTCAACACTTTCTGACAAAAGCAAAATATGATCAGGAAATCCCTGACCTGATCTAAACCGTATCAAAGTCTTGATAAGTGTGTAAATTTTCTTCACTGAAGAGTTATAAATCATCATTTTATTACAGACACTGAGAAATTCTGCTCTCCTGATGCAGAAATAGTGCTGCCATCTCTTCCAATTAGTTTTCATCAGCCTTCTCATAGTAAGTGATGTTTTAAATCTCCTTCACCTGAATTCCTGTGAATATTAGCTTGGTTTCTGTCTCACTTTGTATGTCATCC
This sequence comes from Atrichornis clamosus, assembly GCA_013400975.1. Lineage (NCBI taxonomy): Eukaryota > Metazoa > Chordata > Aves > Passeriformes > Menuridae > Atrichornis > Atrichornis clamosus. Next base: position 3,791 of record WBMZ01020740.1, on the reverse strand, counting down.
ACATCATCTGCCTCTTACCACACGGATGTTTTATTTTCACATGTAAATACTGTGATATCTTCCCTCTTCACTCTTGTAGCTTGCTGCTGGCTGGTTTGGTTGCATAATTAATTGCAGAGGTATTTATTAAAAGGGCTTTTTTTTCAGGAAGGTCCAGTCTTTGCTCTCCCTGCTGCTGCTGCTGCAGTGAAGTGCACTTCCTGAATTAACTGTTAAGTGGGGATGTAAATTAAGCAGCTGGACTAGCAGATAAACGAGTTTGTCACATGTATAATTGCTAGGAAAAGTGGCTACAATTTTAGCTATTTTCATTGGCCTATTATTGTAGCTTTCCTTTGCTACAATAATAAATCATTTTTTCTGTGGAAAGAGGTATGTACCTTAGAGAGAGGGAGAGCTACTGCATATGCAGTAAGGGAGGATGTTGGGAGGGTTTTGAGGGATCCTGTACAGGAGAGCTTTGGCAAGGCCCCAGGCCCATTGTAAGCTGGAAAAGAACTGTTTAAAGGGGATGCAGTGCTGTGCTGGCTGCTTTGCCAGGGAGCACGGGCAGTGTGCTCCAGGGAGATGCCGAGGACGGGCTGTAGGGAGCACCGGGCTGGGGTCCACCCATCCCATTCCCTGCTGCTGCCCCCAGACTGGGTCAGGAGCTCCACGTGAAGTCAGCCTCTGTCTTGTCTCTTCAATTGGGAGCCTGTTTCAGAGGCCACATCTCTCCACGGGCACATGCCAAAGCTCCCTCAGTGGTTTGCATGGGGACATGAGGCAGCGCCGTGACAGAAAACACAGACAATACCTTTAAAAAGCATTGGCACACTTTCATTTTCTTCCCCCAAAGTAATTCTTTCTTAATGATTGTTTCCATTTAAAAGACACTATGGTCGTATTTGATGATTTTCTTTCTTGTATAACATCCAAGAGACTTATTCATATGCCAGGTGACTAGAACATCCCTCTCACTTAGAACTCAAATGGGAACAGTTTGGTACATGCTTTTGATGCATTTTTCAGGTGGCTCTGTGTAACCTGGGCTGTCTGTTATTTTGTGGGTATTTAGAGCACTCAATAGTACTTGCTTTGGTATATTAGCTGGATGTTTTGATTAGATAAAACTTTCATTTGGGGAAAACCCAAGATTAGAAATTCAAGTTTTATTAACTGTGCCTACGGCAGAAAGTCATCGGAGTTTCAAGTACATCTCCAGAGCCCAAGAGGCTATAAATCATTCAAGCTTGTTAGAAAGTTCCTTAAGCTGCTTTGTTTACTATCCTAAAATTCTCTATTATGTGGCATTTCATCCTATATATAAAATCCCTACAACTCCTCATTGTTATGAAAAACAAGTGCAGATCCCTGTAATTGCTTCGTCTGTTTTTGTGGATGAAACTTGAAATATCACATGATGGATATATATTGCACATTAAAAAAACAACAACAAAAACACCAAACCAAAAAACCTTGGGGCATTTTTTGACAAAAAGTTTCTGAGGCCATTCAATCCCTCCAAGATATGCTGGGTAAGTGATGGAAGCTCCATCTGTAGTAAATTATACCACTGTAAGGTGTCTCTAGTGGGTCACACAAACATAATGTCTGCTTCCAAAAATACTGACCTCAGTATGTATCTTTACCCTAAAATTTATCAGTAACATTGACAAAGGAACTCTCTCCAGGGCTGAAATTTCTACTTTTAATTGGAGACAATCATATACTGTAGGCTGTGAACAGGTCATGCACAGTTGCAGATCCAATTCAATTTAAGCAAGGTGTTTGGTCTTTCTGCAATTTCCCAATATTGCAATTTTCCCAGAAATATTAGCAGATAAAGATAAAGCAATTTTAGCTATTCCTCTGTGGCACCCTCTGTACTGATTCCAGGCTCTTCTTGAAATGCTAATATATCATCTTCACTGCTGTACTCCTGCAGCCCGTTCCCCGAAGGGGATTCAGATTGCCTTCTTAGTAGCAGATTATTTTCTGATCACATTTCTCATATTAGGGAGCCCATGTATTCAGCAAGAGACCAGCAGTGATCATTTTACAATTTAGCTTTATCCAGTCATCTATTAGCAAGTCATATGATAGACATCAAGTCATCTTAGCTTTGATGAGGGAAAGAGCTCACCAAGACATTAAACACTCGGTCGTTTGTATACAAAGCAAATTGGTGCCTCAAAGCATCTAAATAAAATACTGCCTCTTTGCCTAAAAAATAGATATTCTTGCTATCAAGGGCATGGGATGATGTTTACAGATGCCTTCATGTGTCTACTTTGCTGGACCATTTAATGCTAATCTAGTGTTAGATTACCTTTTTGAAACTGCTAATAAAATCTGTTACATCACCGTGCTTAGCTGGGGCCTCAGGGCTTCAGAGATGAGATTTCTGTCCACTGACAGATCATGGCCGGCTGCAGACTCAAAGCAGATACATTTCTGCATCAGGTGTGAAACACACTCACATCCTAATCCTGCCAAATGGTAATGGAGAGACGTGCAAAATGCTTGTTTATTCCACAGAAGAGATTTCATCCGGGGATGAGGGCAGGGGAAATACATATCCTTAAGCTATAGGTGATTGCATTAAGGCCAAAGTGGCTGTAAGATGCTGTTTGGCACCCAGGGCATGCAGATTTTAGGGTCCAACAAGAGTACAGGGTGGTAAAGGACCCTGATTTCTTCCCAGCGCTGCTAGTCTCAGTGATGGAAAGAGTCCAGGAAATTCAAGAATACCAAACACACCTCAGCGGTGAGGGGCTTGATAAGAGATGTTTGAGCTGGCATAAATCCCTATTATTCTTTCATGTCCCAGTCTAATTATGGCTATTAAACTTTTGGGGCAAGGACTGCAAGAGTTAGTGAGCAAAACGGGCCCTGGAGAACATCTCTCCATATGGCAGCATGTCTGGAAGACTGGGATTTTTCCAAGACTAATGTGACCCATCAGAATGTTGCGCTCGTGTTATTGATGAAGTTACTCCATTGCATTTATTGCCCAAATGGCTTCCCTTGTAACAAAAGACAAACTGGCTTACAACTATTGGTATTCCTGGATGATTCCTTTGGAAAACACCTCAGATTGCTTTGTGTGGGGTGCCTTTGGGGGTCTTTAATGTTTTGGATGTATGGTGCTGGCTAGTGCCCAGTAGGAGCACAATTTGGAAGGAAGCTTGAGTTTGATTTTTCGCAGCATTTTATCTTGTGCAACCCTTGAAATCTGGGCACTGGAGTAGGAGATAAAACACCTCCCAGACAGAAATTCAGACACCATACCAGCTTTGGTCTCTCTGTACTGCCATTTGAAACAGAAAACCAGCAGGAAATAAAGCCTTCTGTTTCTGCTTTCAAAGTAATGAATCCACTTCCTTCTACTTGAGATGGCCGCAGATGAGCTGCTCATCCAGGATCTCTCTATAATCACTGCTAAGAAACAGGCATTCCTAGAGCAGGATTCATGTGAGCTGTTTCACATGCAGGCACCAGGAGGAAGTGGGATGCTCTGCTTCTCTCTGCCACCTGTGAAGGGAGGCTCTCTGTGTCTGCTTCAGAGGTAGGTGTCTCATTTTTGCTGACAGACATCCTAGCCCAAATGTTCAGCCCCTTCCCCTGATGGTCTTAGTTGGCCCTCCTAAAGAAAAAGTCCTTTTCTGAGCCAAATTCTGTCTGTGGTTTTTGGACAGCTGAGCAGTGCAAAAACACAAAGCCCGGTGTGTGCAGAGATGTAATTTGTCCTCCAACTTAGGCAGCTCCCAGATGAAAACCTATGTGTTTCAAAGTGTCGTGGTTTTGCT
>WBMZ01020717.1:0-11367 GCA_013400975.1 Atrichornis clamosus | reverse complement strand
TCCCCACAACCCAGGACAGAGGTAAAAAAGAATTAATCACAGTTATGGGGGGAGGTCCCCCTTTTGCTAACTGAAATCCTCCCCAGTGACTTCATTTTAGACTGCTGTGGCTCTAGAAATAGTCAGGACAATTAAAATTATCTCTCCAGTGTATTTTGAAGAAAGAAGCCTTCCTGCAGCTTCCTCTCTCCTCCAGACTTGCATCTCATTAAAGAAGTGACCATCCCTCTATATGAAGATAGCCTAAACCAACAGGGGATTAGCTTCCATTACCCATGAATCGTCTGTTTCCCACATCTCTCTACTCCCTAATCATACTTAAAGAGACTTCTTTCAGTGTGTTTTACTAATATTGGCTTTTTCATTGCCTTCATGGGATGTTGCAGATTCTCCCAGCTGTGCAGAGCCATTTTAGGTCTACACAAAGCACACCCCAGCAAATTAACTGTTAGTGTATTCAGTGAATTGCTATGGGAGACCACTAATAGAAACATTGTAACAGAGGAAGGAGGGAAACTAGGGAACTACCAGGCATGCCACAAGCATGGAAGTCCTGTAATATCAGACAAAAGGAACCAGGAGAAGCCCCAAGATAATACTAAGAAAGGATAGAGTTAATGAGGTTTTTTTGGCTTTTTTTGGTTTGGCTGGTTGGTTTAGTTGTTTTTACATTTTTTTAATGATATGGTATAAGAATCAAAACAAGCACGTTTCTGTGCGAGCCAGCCTCCCCAATAAAATATATGGAATGTCCATCTCTCACAGCCAGAAGCTCAAAAATAACTGGTATTCAGAAGTTAACACCAATATGAGATTGAACCACATTGTTATTTAAGGGACAAAGTGTTAGGATTGGCTTTCTAGTCTCTCCTACTGAAAGGGTATGCATAAAGACAGAATCAACAGATCTGAGATGGACATGGCATTAAGTCTCTTCTGGCATGAGATGACCTTTCAGAAAAACACATTGGAAACACTGGTAGTCACTGAACACAAATGCAATTACTTGGTGCTGCCAGTCAGAACAAATACACTGTATTGTGGCCACTGTGGCAGGTGAAGCAGAACAGACCCAGCCCAGGATGCCAGGCCTTAACCAGCAACTTCATAGCTCCCTCCTATCCAGGTTTTCTTCTATTCCAGGTGACTTGGTGCAAGTTTTCTGATACTCTAGGGATGTCCTCACCTTTAATCTGGGCTTTTTTATTGTTGGATATCTTTTTTGCCCTGGGTTAAGCGTACAGGTTTGCTTTTGCACGTGAAGATGTGCCTGTTAGCATGCTATCAACACTAAGGCCTTAGCTCCTTACTGGGGATGGGGAGGATTTGTTTAAGGACAGAAAGGGTGATTAAACATATGCCCAGTTCTTGCTTTCTTCTACCCTCTTTAATACATAGCTGTCATCGTGGTGTCTGTGTTTGGCCTGGTCCTAAAAGTAAACCAGGTAAAACCTGCCGTTCACCAGGAGGCAGGAAGCAGCAGCAGGTAAATCAACATGAGGACACCAGCTGCCCAAGGTGCTTCCCTCCTCTGCAAACATGGAGCTGCTAAATAAACACCAGCTCATACAGTCATGACAGCCAAGCTTAGCAGGTTTTTCTTCCTCCTCCCTCAGCAGCCTCCTTCCCATTATCCTCCTGTCTATAGGAAGAAGATTTGCAAGTGAACTTTTGGTCATTCATTACTTATCATTCACCCACACCTCACACTTTTTTCACGAAGTCTGTGGCCAAACAGGGTCCTCCTCCTCCTGCCCTCAGCCTCTCTCCATCTTTCTCACCTCAAAATCACTTTTTTCACCTGCATTTTAATCTCAGCAGTGTCTGTCAGTGAGCCAAAGCTTGCTGAAGTTAGTGAACAGTTGAAATCAGTTCAAAAAATTCAGAGATTCTTTAAAGGAAGAGAGTCATGCAATATGCTCAGTAGAGCCCACCACTGTCCCAAAGGATGTCTGACAAGCAGTTTGTGCAACCATGGCCTTCCTCTAAAGCCCAGGACTGGGTACTAGGAAATGTGATTTCTATTCTTGACTTGTCTAAAGACACATATGATGACAGACAAGCCATTAAACCTCTCCCTGTTTGCTTTTCCTGCCTAAATAATACTGGGGAAAAAAAACAAAACAAACTGATCAGTTATGACTGTGATTTGGCTTTATCTAGAAGACAGTGGTTCATGGGAGCAATGGGCACAGGCCAGTCTTTAGCCTTACTGCTGGAGAAAATACAGTGATTGATGTACTGTCAGACAGCCTCTCCCTAAGTCACCAAAGTCTTTACAGAGCCCCAAACTGCTGCAGTTGGAAGACAACTAATAACTCTACTGTGGGCCATTACAGGGTTTCCAATCCCATTTCCTGCCAATAGATCTTTCTTAGGTCTGTAAAGGCCTAATGAACGCTGTCAAACTGAGCTGTACGAGGTGAGCTACTAGCAGTGCCACTGGACAAACCAGACCAAATGGCTTCCGGTAATGAGCATACTGGCCATCAGGGCACAAGGTCTCCAGCCGAAGTTAGAAACTTCAGAGAAACCCTGAGGTGAATGCTCAAGCCTGCCCCTGAGTAACATCATACAAGAGCCAGAACTGCTAAGAAATGACATGTTTCTTTGCAGCCTTTTCTGAAAGGCCAAAAAGCTTGTGCAGCAGTGTGAACATGCATGTCATCACTTCCCTCTGGGAAGGCAGCACCGCATTTTGTTGTTTCACTTCAGATTTTGCTGACTTCACTGCCTGGAATAATAAGCCAGATGGAAGGTCTGATTTTATAGGATGAGAACAGTGTGTGAAAGTTATCAGTGGAGACAAAGTACTGTGGCAGTGAAGGGAGACAATTCATGGGCTGATGTTCAAAGGAAGACTCCAGGCTGAATAGGACGAAAAGTTGTCAGAATCTGTGGTACAGAAGAATGTGGAGCATGTAATGAAGACAGCAAGATATCAGAGCACAACACAAGAAATAGGGCAACAAAATGAAGAAAAATATCCTTCTGAAAGGACAGTGCCTTTCAGACTCAAGCACTTATGGTCTGCTTAAAAGAAAAATTAGTTTCACATCCATTCAAGCAGCTACACCTCTATTCAGGACTGAGCAGAGGTTCACTCATGAGGTAGCTCCAGCACCCAGAGCAGGCCTCAGCAGGAAGGTGAGAAAGGATTTTCAAGTCTGTCCTCCATAGTTAGCATTTCATGATCTTCTTAGCAAGAAGAAAAAAGTAGATGAATCTCTAATACTTTTTCAAAATACACAGAGTACAAGTGGTGACTGAAAACCCAGCCTTTCCAAACAGCAGCATACCCACAAAAATTCTTTGCAGTTCTAATCAAGATCAGAGCAGCTGTCAGTTGGGTCTAGGCATTTACTGTATTTGCATTTTATAGAGAGGGTATTATATTATAAAGTAACATTACAGAGGAACAGACATAGTACAAATATTTTTTTAAGACTGAGTGCCCAAACTAAGAAATCTAAACAATTTTCAAAGGTCATCAATAAGCAAAGCTCCAGATGCTCCTACCCTCTGAAAATGCACCTATCATCATGACTGCCTGCTTACAAAATAGCAACACCTCCTAACCTCATCTAACTCACTCCTACTTCCCTTAAAAATATTAACAATTGGAATGTCTACAGGACACTTAACTTCAAAGAGGCTGAGATAGTACATAGGACTCATTTAGTCTATGTAAGAGGGAGGAAAGAAGTTACTTTTCAATTAAATGATAAGACAAACATTGCAAGGAATTGAGTCTTTTCCTTAAATTATAGTCCTAATTCAGTCATTACACATAATTATTAAATTTGCACAAAATGATTAGATAGGCTTTACTTACAAAGAGAAATAAATGGATCTGCCAATGCTTGCATATATCACTATTTAAAATAAAGACCAAAAGTCCTCCTTGGTGTGCAAGCCTGTTTGTGGGTGCATGTGCACAAATACCCATTTCAGACAGTTCCATGAAGAGCTAATGGAAGATGCCATCTATATTCACCTAAGAGTTTTTGATAGGTGCTATTCACAAGGGCCATCTTGGCGATGTAGTATAGATGTTTCTGTTTAATTAAAAAAACAAAACACAACAAACAAGCAGAACTCGGAGCACTAATTGAGTTACTTTCAACGGGGAAGATCAACAATGCTGCAAGCAATGCAATAGCACAGCAAAATGCTCTGGATAGAACAGATAGAACAGGGAAATTTCCAGAACTGATCAAAGCTCTGACCCATCAATAAAAACCGACAGTAAAAACATCTTCCATTATGTACCAGGCCACTAGGTCATATGCAGTAACATATATAGTCCCCTTATTGAAAACTATTTGCTTCACTAGTGGTAACTAGTGGTCACATTTGAAAGGTGTAATCTTAAGCATGTTAAATTTTATTTCTCAATTATCAGGAAAAACAAATCTACTTCAAAATTCAGTTTTTCCTCCTCTATCTCTACTCCACTCAGTATGATGTACTTAAATGTGAAATATGATGTACTTTAACAAGATTTTATAAAAGAAATAAAAAGAACAGCTGAAGAAGGATGCTTGCTGTGCAGAACAGCAAGCTTTCTAGGTCTTACAAAACCAGGCTCTTACATATTCACTAGTACACGTATCGTAAGCATTTATGACTAGATAGAGCGAGGCTTCTAGGTACTTCTACAGATCTCAAAGCAAACATTTAAACACTGCATAGCCCTCCTATAAAGCAATGGTTATTCCTGTTTTCAGAGAAGCACAGAAGGTTGAAGCAGCAGAATCTGTACAAGGGGCTGCAGCTGTGCTGGGGACACACAGTGCAGGAAGACTGACAGCCACTGCTGTCCTGGAAACAGGGCTGTCCAGCCACCAGAGGAGGTGACCAGCCTGGCATTTTGAAACCCCAGTGCCAACGTGCACCGAATTAAGCAAACCGTTCACCAGCTGCAAAGTTGCACAGGTTGCTGAAAACCCAGAGTGATAATCCTTGTTTATTCAGCAAGGCCACTTAACTGGAATGGGTAACACATCAAGGGATCACCACAATTAATTGTCACATTAATTGACAAACCATTGCCTCTGGCTTGCTTGATGCCAGATGCTGACAGTCCCTGTGGACTCCTTGTGTCCTGCTACCCATGGACACATCCTGCTGCAGCTCACAGGCTGTCCTGGGGACACAAGCACTCTGCAGGAGGATTCACTAGAGAACCTGCTTGTGTAACTTACTGTTTCAGCCTGTCTGTCACCAAATACCACCTTTAGCCCAGGATTTCTGCAAAGGAAAAGCAACAAGCTCCATTTGGAGCTCTGGGAAGGCAAAATGGAGGTTCCACGGCAGCTAGGGACCGAGGGAGAATATTAAACACTCTATGCCTAATCGAGCATCTTTTCAAATTAGCCTGACTGCCTTATTTTCTCTATTCAGACAGAACAAAGAGCTGAAATGTTACAAAGCATCTCCAGCACTGAGCCCCACAGCACCCTCCCCCTCCTGCTGGGCCGTGGCTCTAATAGTCATGCAGAAAGTAAACGCAGGCAGACAGGGTGCAAGACCCTCTCTGCTCATCTTCTGTCACACTGTGGTGGTAACATCCTTCACATGGAGCTTCCAGCAGAACCACTCCCACCTAAACAGCTTTTGATGGCTGTGATCCCTTATATATAAAAGTTTCAATTCAAAAAAATAGGGCTTCCAGTTTTAATCAAGAACTAGTACAGAGTATCTCACCAGATTAACAGCCTCTAATTATTTTAAAACACACAAATCTCATTTTCAAATCAAAATGGGAACAAATATGTTAAATACACAAGGGTGGTTTGACTCAATTCAAGAACAAGTCTGTAAAAATCTACAGCTCCTGATATATAGAGAGGGCCAGAGGCTGGAATGATCTCATAGGTCCTTCGTGTATAAAATTGAAAATTTTATAAAACACTCTTTCTCTGATACTTCATCTCTCCAACCTACATCCACACTGCTCACCCCACAAAGTCAATGTACACCTGTGCTCAAACCAAACCATGGAAACTCCTGATTGAAAAGAATGCATGAACTGCACTCTGTGACTGTCCCTCCCAGCCCCAGCTGAGTCACCAAAACATAACCACTGGGACTTACAGGTATCCAGTATAAACTGAAGCTAGAGCTTTCCACAGAGCAGCCATAAGAAGTTTTTTTGGAAACAGGGCAGCAAAGTGTAATGAGTTCAGAGCAAGCACTGTTTTACCAGGGCAGTATGAACCATTGTAGCTTCTTCAATAGCCCAATCATTCCAAAAGCCTGCTGCTGAGCAGCTAGGCTTACAGCAGACATCCTCTCACCTGCAGAATGTTTTGCAATAAGAAAGCAAAAACTCTTCTGCTTCTCACTGTGCATGTTTTTACCAAGTGCATATGATAGAAAGGCCCAAGGTGAAAGGAAGGAAAGACTCCTTTGGAATACCAGACCAAATTTGAGAAGAAAGTGGTAAATTTTCAAATCAGAGCAGCCTTTTCCCTACCCAAATATAACCTAGAAAGCAGGTCATTAGCTTCTGCTATTGACTTGATACCAAAAGTCATGTATTTCAGCAGCAAAGAGAAAATACCACTGGCATCAGTGATTAATTCATTAAAGAATGTGACCTCCAATTTTTGGTTCACCTGAGATCTAAAGAAACCTATTCAAGAAATGCCTGCTGGTAAGCTCACCAAGCGACACACTGAGGATACGCCAAGGTGTGACTCTGATGTGTTTCTCCATTACCTGTGCCACTGCTCCCTCACCACACTGACATGTGCTCCAAACTTCCCTCTCCTTCCAGCCCACCACCTTCCCTGTACTTTTTTGGAAACTCTTTTGCTTAAATTTGCTTAAATTAAACAATCCTCACTCCTGCTGCAAAATGAAAAGCAGGAAGGACTGTGAATGTCTGCCTAGTTTAGAAAAGCTAATGTTGATTTAGACATCAGATGCATAAGGCAGACCTGTTTGTTTACATCCTGCATGCTGCTTGTTACTCATCTTAACAGCATCCCCCATTACTGCCTGCACTGCAACAGCCTCAAAATCTTTAGAGTGTACTGACTCTTTATCTTAAGAGTTGCCATATGCTTTCTCTAACTGTTAAATTAATAATTTAAGATCTGACACTGAGCTGTTCACAGCTTTTGTTCAGTCACCTGAAAAACAGCTGCTGCATAAGAGGTTTACTTGCAAAAAAAGCACTTTTAGTCTTCCTCTTAAAAAAAATAGAATAAATATCTAACATAAAACAGTCATGGAAAAGTACACATTTTGAAAGATAAAGTTTCAGTGAATGCTGTTAGTTGAAGCTGAAGACTCTTTGAGCCCACCAGACACTAATGTCTCAACTTTCTGGGTTTGCACTAACAACAGTTGCCTGTCTTCTCACAGGAAAAGGTTGAGAGGTAAAATGGCTTTTTTTTTTTGAGTGATTATTCATATGAAATGAAAATTTCAATTTTAGAAATAGATAGGAGAGATGACCATATGACCTAAGCAATGTTTTCAAGAAATAAAGGTTTTAACAGTTTCACATCATGAACTATATGCTAAGGAGGACTCTCAATCTTATTTCAAGTTAATCTGAGGTATACAAGAATAATTTCCAGAGAAGAATCCCAGTTTGAAATAACATCCAGCATTAAATCTTAAGAAATCTGATATAATATAAAGTAGTAAATGGTTGTTGTTGCTACAGTATAAAATTTTGCATTTTGCATTTTAAGATTACAGAGTAATCTTAGTAGACAGAAAAACATCCAGAAAAATAGCAATCTCATCCTCTCCTGTTTATCTGCTTTTAACCTATATCTGAAGTTCTTGTAGGCTCTTCCTCACCTTCTCGTAAGGCAAGAGAGCTTGATAAAATATAGCAGAACACATTTCCGAAGAAAAAAAATCCTGTAATAGTTTTGAATCCTCTGTTATTCACATCAGCTTATCCCCTCCGCAGTAAGACAGCATTCAGCTCCCACTGATCTGACCTGCGGTCTTCCCCCATTCATAATGGGCAGCTCTTCACTGTTTGAATAAAAGACCTACTAAAACTGATTTATCCTGTACTGTCTTCTGTTTGGCTAGTTATGGTGCCATTAAGTTTGTTACAAGAAATACCTCAAGCTGCTTCCATAATTCAAACATGCACAAGACTGTCAAAAGTGACTGTGTCGTCAAACCCATCAATGTATTAGTTACAGCAACGAGTCCCAGCAGTTTTTGCGAGAACCAAATCATACAGCAGGTCATGAAGACTGGTTCAGACTCCTCACAGGCTTCACGATATTATCCCTTAATGCAGAGCTATAAATCAGTTTGAGCCGTCTCTGTATTTTCAAAGCAGTAAGATAGATAACCAAGGGTAACTGAGTTCACAAGGCAGAAACAAACAGCCCTTCTTTAGCTCACCAACCTTCATACATACTGTTGCCCTGGAGGACCTAGCCCGAATACCAGTGTTTTGGTTCTGAGCTGAACCCCCTCTCCCTTGCTCACCACCTAAAAATCTTCTGCATAGTGAGCCTCCAAGCTTCCACGCCTGCTATGTGCACACATCCCCACATGCTAAGCAGCTCTGCAAATGTAAGAGCTAATTCCCACATATCAGCCACAGATTGAAAGAAATCCTCAAGTTGCTGCCTGGAGATCCAAGTCCACTCCTGAGACCAGTGCTTCAGCTTTCATGCCTGACTTACAAAACAGCCTCTGTTCATGGGTTTCTCCTGCTCCTGACACAGTTATATCACACATCAGAGGCAACCAAGACTTTGTTTCCCATTTTTGCCCCTTGTTAAGAATTCCTCAGACACTATCATCACACAGGGCTATATGAAAAGGTGCTTTTTCCTTTCCTCAGCAAATTGACGAAGGCTTTTAGAACAGTGAGCACAAAAGAGAATAGGTTCTCCTGTTATCACATCCCCCAGACACTACATGCTGAAAAAGGAGGTCAATATAGGACCTTTTCGCTCCAGCACTTGGCTGGAGGTTAGAAGAGTGTTGGACAGAAATTATCATGGAACATGTAATATAGTGTGCCTTGTTTTTATACTCTCCCACAGACATCCACTTTTGGATGCTCTTGGAGAACAGAGCATCCAGCTTGCTCTGAGCCATTATGGCCACTCATGTTCATCTCATGACTGGCAGCTGCCATCAACTTCTCTCCTTTTTGAGGAAAGCCTGATTCAATTTCTCAACTGAAGCAGGAAACACAAATGGGTGCACTGCAATTCTCTTTGTCCTGACCCGGGCTGAAACATTGCTCCTGACTTTTATGTAAACTGTGACAGAAACATTACAACACAAGGTCTGTAAGAGCCTGTGGCTGAAAATAGACAATGACTTCAGTATTGCAGGAAAATCCAGCAAGTGATTGGGACCATTTTCAGTTCCAATCAGTTCAGTGTGAGGCACTGTGCCATTTGTCATGTTGAAGGAAACACAATGCTCCTCTAACTGGGCAAGCAGCAGTTCCTCATTCCCTTAGCCTCAGAGCAACAGAGATCTTTGCTATTTAGCGGAGATAGGAAGCAGAGAGCTGGAGAGCTTTATAAGGTGGGTGGTCTTGTTTGAGCCATTCTCATTAAGCTGTATAAATACTCAGTCTGGCCAACCACTGTTTTCGTGGCTGTCCCAGCTGGTCACAAATATTAACATACAAAAGCAAACCAAAAGAAGTTCTTTCCTGTCTATGTAGGAATGCAAATTTATGGATAACCCACAAATTCATGAAATAACATCCCTCTAAGTCTCCTGTCATAAGTATATGTATATACATGTGCTGACAAACACATTTTTCCACAAACAGCTGCATATTAACATGAACTTACAGAATTGCCAAATCTTACATTGAAAGGGTTACTCTCACATTTGCACAAAACTTCACTTCCACATCGTATCACAAACTCTAACTCACAAACTCTAACTCACCAATTAACACAAGCAGTGATGTACACATGCCCTCAAATTCTGCCACTTTCCCTTCTCTTTTTCCTTACCAAACAGGCAGAGGCACAGTTACAGGCATATACAATTCCCAGATGCATCCCTGAAGACCCTTCTGAGCTACAGCCACTGTGCAAATTGCAGCCACTCTATGTATGTCCTGAAATGAACTAAAAGGCAATGCCAAATCCTGAGAAAGCAATGAGCATAGCTGTTAAAAAGATATTCAAATACATGTATTCTCTTATAATCACAGTCATTCCTAGTTAAATCAAAAAAGACAGAAATTTGCAGAAGAACCAATGCTAAGTAGGAACCTTGTTAAAACAGTGATGACAACAGACTGGCTTGCAGGAGAGCTCTTGGGTTGGAAGGAATCTGTAAGAACATTGGTCTGGATTCAGTTTGAGACTACATGTCTCTTAACACTCAGATTAATCTGACTAGGCACTGGACAGGAAGATGCTGAACTAATTTATTGACATTCAGGTAGGAGGTTCTGTTAATACCAAGGAGGGCTGGATCATCTTCAGAACTGGAAACACAGAAATGGTATGCAATGTAATACTGTGCTTATTTTTGACAATGAAATGCCATAGCCACATCCCTCCTATAGATCCTGTTAACAGCAACAACAGCTCTCCAGATAAGCCTGACACCTGGCATGCTGTATCCCCTCCACAGCCCCTGTCCTCTAGGCACTAAAGTGCTCCCTGGCCATCAGCACGGATGCCTGCCACTGGATTATCTCCAGGCTTTCCAGCATGCTAAACTTGGCCGTTTCTGTGGCAATTTCACCTCAAAACCTCTAGCCTTGTCTTGCATTCATAGCTGAAAGCATAACTATGCTAAAGAAGAAATAAAAGCCAAACAAGTTTCCCTTTACACAGAAATCCCATTAATGTGCAACAGTGAACCTGGATTACATTAAGGATGAAGAAGCCCAGGATAGTTCCCCAGTTATGCTGGATGGTCCCCAAATCAGGACAACTCCCATGTTCATCACCTTGTTTCTACGGTGTCTCTGCAGGATGCTGGAGCCCATGGCCTTTGACCAGGTGATCAGGTATCAGCCCCAGAACAGACAAAGTGACAAGGGCCTGCTGAGCACACTAGAGAGCCTGGTAACATACAAGGACAGAAGGACCAGAGGAGCTCAATGCTGCAGGCTATTTGGCAAGTCTTGGGCTGGGGAACCCATTGAGATACACAACAACAATCCTTCAGGAACCATCTCAGCCCAACCAGGTATGGCATAGCATCAAGGAGACAACCCAGCATCAAGGAACCTGCACAAAAGTTATCTTCTTTATTTGTATACCACGGAATTCAAACCCTCCAGTCCCAAGAGCAAGCACCATGAGCTGCTGTCACCATGGGAAATGCAGGCACCATGGATAGCATGCTCTCACTACCTGAGTGTCTTAGTTCGAAAGA
>WBMZ01020715.1:0-15440 GCA_013400975.1 Atrichornis clamosus | reverse complement strand
CCGGCCCGCCGCCCGCACGGGCCCGCGCTCCCCGGCCGCGGCCCTGGCCCTGGCCCCGCTGCCCTCACGGGCGCGCAGGGATGGGGCTCGGCACGGAGCCCCAGGTTCAGCGCGGCGGAGCGCTGTGGTTTATAAGCACAGAAATTACTTGACTTCTAACGAAATAACCCCGGCCCGGCCCGGCCCGCCGTCCTGTCCTCGCGAGTGCTGCGGCACCGGCCTCCCGCACGCCCCGCCAGAGGGAGCGGAGAGCGCCGCAGGCACAGCATTGTGCGGCCACCCGCACTACCGTGCCCTTCGAAGCCAAGTCGCTGCCCTACAACCAATCTCCGGCTAAGCCGTCACTCTTCCTGCCAATTGTCAAAAGTGCTCTATTTACAGAATCAGTAAGTGTGTAAGTGTCTAAACCGTGGATGGATCCAGGCTCTTCTCCGTGGTGCCGAGCAATGGGACAAGAGGAACAGGCAGAAACTGATGCACAGGAAGTTCCACCTGAACACGAGGAGGAACTTCTTTACTGTGCGGGTGACTGAGCACTGGAACAGATTGCCCAGAGAAGCTGGGGAATCTCCCTCACTGGAAATATTCAGGGATTGCCTGGACACAGTCCTGTGCCATGTGCTCTGGTATGGCCATGCTTGAGCAGGGAGGTTGGACCACATCAGCCACTGTGGTGCCTTCCAACCTGACCCATCCTGTGATTCTGTGATCACACAATATTCAAAGCTGGAAGGGACACACAAGGTTCATTGAAGTCCAACTCCGGGCAGGGAGACGAGGGAATATTTAGTAGGAAAAGTTTGCGTTTAGGCAGCTTTTGAGAAGGATTTGGAAACTTTCCGGATCGAGTTATACAAAACAGAGTCTCACTTTTCTATTAAAACATTTAGCCTTCGTTTAAAAACGTGTCTAGAAGAAAATTTCATTAAGCTTTCCTTACAGGCTCAGAGCCCAGAGAGCTGATGCTCCCCGTTCAACCTGGCCTGCCACATGTCATTAGCATGGACAGCCACATCACCTGCCACCAGGTATGGCAGCCCTCCCTTCGCCTCTCCGGGGGCATGGGATTTGAAGATAAATTTGTGTTGTGGGGGATAGGGACCCTGACATGTTAGAAAAGCTGTAACACAATATTTAAGAAAGCTACACACTCTTATGAAAGTTTTGATAATACTGATCAAATGTGGCCTGCAGCCTTATTAAGTTAATAAACAATGATAGTCATATTAAGATCTTCTTTTATTTGAGTAGTGAAAAGGAGGTATTGAATAATCACCGATTTTGAGAAGGTTTGCAGCTTCCAAGTGCTCCAATTAGGTAACAATATTTTTCTTTGCTGTTTTTCTATGTTCTATACTATAAATATTTAAGTATACGGTATTCATTGCACATATATTGGACACAGGTTTACAGTTTTACTTATAGTGTATAATTATGAAACATAGATCTAATTGTATTATGCATTGTCCATTGCACATATAATCTACAACAGTGCTGAAGCTAGGAGGCCTCCAGAAGTCAGTAAAATGTGTGCATTGTGTATTTTTGCATCAGCCACGCTGCTTCCCAGTCTGTGTATTTATGTTACAGGTATGTGAGTACCAGGGAAGCTGAGATACAGGCAAATATTCTACAGACTGTGATATGGAGGCAGCCATTCCGGTGAGCCACTAGTCTATAAACTGATTTAGTGTCTTTTCCCCAAACCCTTTAAAAATGTGAGCATTTCCAATTATTAGATATTTTTTGTTCTTTTCAATTTCTATTAGTTTTTTTGTAAAATATGCTTGCTATTAATGCCACAATTCAGTGATGTTTATAAACTAATTTTGATAAATAGAGACAGGAAATAAACTACTATAGGGAACTTCATCCCAGGTCCCTTTGATGCAAAGCTTAGAGTACAAAACCACAACACAAATAATTAGAATTTATAATTGCAAATTTTGCTTAACCAACACTGAAGCTAAATGAAGTTGGGCTGTGTTTTAAAATGCTACGTTTGAAAATGATGGATTTCTCTATATTTGCACTTTTCATGCAAACTTACCAAATGTTGCCACAAAAATGTAGGAGTACACAGTGCCTGAGTACCTTTCATGGTCTGGTCTTTTCTAAGTACCCTTAGGCACCTGGTAGCCACTGTGTAACATTTATGCTGTTGGCCTAGGTGGGTCAGCAGTGACGGTACTAACTATGAGAATTCTTGCATCCTGCCCAAATATGCTCTTTTGCAATAGTTATGAGTAGGCTAGCCAAGGAATAAGGAGAACTTGAACATCTGAGATGCAGGGAGACAAGGAAACAATGGTACTTTTTACTGATATTAAAAATAATGTGCATCTCATTTTGCATGGGTTACACAATTGGCATTTTATTTCCCTGAAGATATGTGCATGAATTTTCTGGGAAGTAAAGACATCCATGAGCCTTAAGGTTTTATAGTATTTTAGTACCACTTCAGGATGCTTTGACAGTACACAGTGTTACATAATACTGTTTTATTTGCTTTAATTTTATTACAAATGGGTTATTATTAAATTCTGATGGTAATTAAGATATTGATTATTGATCAGTATGTGGTACTACATTGACCTTTTATATCCTTTGTATGGTTTGTAAAAGGCAGAGTGAATGACAGTCCCAGAGCCGTCCATGGCTTCAAAGTGATTTGCAAGGAACAGCTCATTAAGATTTGAATGATTGTGAAATTGATAGTCATAATATTCTAGATGTCTTGGAGTGAGTTGATTCCAGGCATAAATCTGTTGGCTTTGAATGAGTTGCATCAGAGAGAAATATGCTTTTCTGTGATCTGTTCTAATGCCCTGAAATACGTACCAATAAAATGTACATAGTTTCTTCTAATCTTCACTTAGGCCATGGCAGAAAAAACCATTTGATGCTTGATTTGTCCATTTTAAACTCCTCTCCCATTAAACTAGTCATACTCAGTAGGCATACTAAAACTTATGCTTTTTCTTTCATTGGGAAAGTCTTGTTTATTACTGCTGCGGACGGTCACAATGGACAAACTCATGGACAAACTGTGCCACAAGTCTGAAGACAATCCTTTTTAAAGGGCAGGAATGCTCAGACACCTATCTGTAGCTGAAAAAAGAAGCACTGTCAGTGACCAAACTTCTCCTGTTTGTTTCTATTTCAACAAGAAAGCAGACACCCCTGGTGTTTACTGTCTGGGCTTCACATCACCGTTTCAGTTAATAACAGTGACATTCTGGAGAAATTGCCTGCATGTGAGAGGAAAGATTACTGTTGCTTTCACTTAAAGTTGCCCAAGATTTTGCTATCTTAGCATCACCAGAACCACCTATCCTGTGCATCTCAGTATGACCCCTTTGTTCTTACGCCAACATTGTCCCTTAGCTCAAATAACCTCTCTCCCTGATGTTTTTCCCTAATGTATTTTTTAGACAACAGTGCTATTCCCTCACAGTTTCCTTGCCAGAAAACCTTACACTTTTTGTCCTGAGTGACAGCGAGGATGGTGTGGGGTGGAGCAGAGTTACTGTTTGCAGGCAGAACCTGCAGGAGGCTTTTTGGTGAGGCCGAATTCCTCCTGGGATACAGAGAAGCACATGGCGTGCGTTAGGCAGAATGTGGCCATTGTTCCCTGCCCAAGCACAGAGTTGCAGAGAACTGCTGTGGGGAATTACATGTGATCTCCTAGTGGTTTTTGGACAGCTAGAAATTTACTATTGCATTCATTATGTACTCGGGGAGTTGGTCTGTGAAGAATGGTAGAGTGAAAGAGGATACAACATGAAAAAACATGTTCTACTTTTCTGACACTTTTTCACATATGCATCTCTTTTTCAGTGCTCAGTAAGCTTTGCCTCTCTTTTGTTTTGATAGTTTCTCTGAGTGTCAGACTCTCTTTTCCACAGAGAGTTGGGCAGAGAAAAATCCCAATAAAATGAACTGTGGATTTCAGTGGTCTGATTGATGGGATTTGTGCATTTGAAAGTTATGTCCTGGCATATCTTGCTCTTTTAATACATACAGTACAAGTTGTATGTCAGGGAAATGACTAAAATGATCTGCACAGAGAAGACTTTTCCCCCTGAATAATAAGCAGTAATTATTTTTAAATGACAAACTAACATAAATTATTACTAAATAGCAAAACTATTTACTTGGCATTGAAAATTTAACCAAATGGACAATTCTCGAAAGTGCTGCAGAGCAGTGCCAGCCCTGAAAGGTTTTTATTACTAAGATTATGACTGGAATATTTTCCAAAATTCCTTCCCTTAGTTTTAGTACCTTAATACTTAGCAACTACCACTAACATTTGGAACTATTGCCCTGCTCACTGTCAGATCTTGTTGCCAGATATGGCTTCTGACA
Organism: Atrichornis clamosus; assembly: GCA_013400975.1. NCBI lineage: Eukaryota > Metazoa > Chordata > Aves > Passeriformes > Menuridae > Atrichornis > Atrichornis clamosus. The sequence continues at coordinate 11,069 of WBMZ01020715.1, read as the reverse complement.
GTCCCTTGCTGCAAAGAAACCACATGGGGGAGAAGGTGAAAGGGGAAGAAGCCTGCAATGTAGACATAGTGCCAGCGTAGAGTTAAACCCAACCATTGCTGCAGCCATGCCACAGTAGTAACCTATCCTTAGGGAGTGTTGGATCTGGGGAGTCAATTGCCTGCATCTCTGTGCCACTCCAGGTCCCTGTTGCTTTCCTTCTTTCCACAAGTCCCACAACAGTGATGGATATTTCTATAGAGTCTTAAGGGGTCTGGCAGTGGTTAGTCTTACTGCTCCCCCAGTGCTGTTCAGGAATGGAAGAAATTATGTGTCCTCTTTCCACCCTTATCTTGTGCAGCCTTCTCCCTGGTGACTGTCTTTGTTGCCACAGGAGGCTCAGTTTGTCCCTCCATGATTTTCATGGAGCAGGAAAAATCAGTTTACATAGATTGTGCAGATTTGAAGTTACAGCAATGAGGAATGGCAGTAATTGAACTATAGCTGAAATGTCAGCTTCTTTATCCAGCCACTGCTTTATTTACAATGCATAGAATTTGTTTTTGCAACTTCTACTTTTACCTTTCTGTAGAGCCTCTTCAGCTCTTCAGTGAGCCTTTAGCAGCCTGTGATCTGGGTTCATCTCAGTTTGAGCTGCCCTTGTAGCCTGTGAGGCTGCTGGGGGTTGCTGTCAGCTGGTCACAGCACTGCTCCTGGGGAGTAGTAATCTCTCAGCTGGTTACACACTGGGCATCCATCCCCAGGCCTACCTTAAAATGTTACTTTCTCTGAGAAGTAAATAAATTAAGTACTTTCAAAGACAGTGATCCACTCTGGCAACTCAGGATTGGGATTTTGAATTCCTCATGTTGAGTTTCAATGAAGATTTACCTACCCCTCCATAAAGAGCCTGCTACTCCCCATTCCTGTCTAGCCTCTGTGGATGATGGACATTGATGGGAGAGGAAACCACGCAATTGCTCTCATGGTGATTGCAGCCAAAAAACTGTTCCCTGACTCCCCAGGGGTAAGAAGCCCACAGTGTGTATATTACATTTTTGTGGATTTGTGCTATCAAGCTCTTTTCCTGGATGCATTTTATCCATGTGTTTTCTGTTCCACTGGTTGCCTGCGGGAGCAGCAACTTCATGAAGAATGATTGCTCTATAGACTTCAGTGCCTACAGTGCTGGCTCTTCCACATTAAAAGTCCCGTTTAGCAAAATGCTTTTAGATTTGCAGAACCAACTTAGTTTTCTTCACACTCCCACTGATTAAGTATTATGCAAGGTAAATTGTATTCAGGAACCTGTACCTTTATAGTCTTCATAGTATACTCAACTGGCACATCTTTGGTTGCATCGCTTTCTTTAGATTTGCACATTCATTGAAACATGATAAACAATTCTGCCATGCTCAAAAGAAAAATTCAGCTTTTCCACAGCTTTTGTATTCACTTCACAGAGGGGAAAATGGTGATGAGTAAAATGACAGCAAATGTAGGTAGTCAATTTTCAGAGGAGAGCATCATGGATTGTAACACTAGACTCAGAAATTGAATTACTACTAGAAATGAGCTGGGAAGTAAGTATACGTGCATTCATGAGATACTAATATTTTTTCTCTGAGGATCAGGTGGACGAATTTTTGGTTGAATTCTTCTAGTCTTAAATACATTCAATGATACCATTATTATCCTTAATGAACTTAGGCATGCTGGTGCTACCACACACAGTTAAGTACTAAGCAAAGGATCATTACAGAAATGCTTATTTATTATTATTATTTTTTATCTGTTTATTTTGTTGTGCAGTCCTATCCATTAGGCTTTTTAGGGAGATTCATAATTTACAGATTCCTCTTTTAGAATTTTAACTTCATTCATTTATTTGAAAGATTGTTTATAGACTCTGAGAAAAAAGCAATGCAAATTTTTGCTATTGATAACTGTGTTTTGATATTTAATGATTTCTTAAACAGTCCAGCAGCTCTGTGGTAAAGTTCCATGCCCATGTAGAGAATAAACCCTCAGCCTTCCTTCTTTCTCTTCAAGACTGAATAAAGGCTGCTGAAATTGCTGTGCCAGCTCTGGGTAAAAAGCAAAGGTGGGCACTTGGAAGAGCTGATACTGTGCTGGGGTCTATAGTGAGGGAAAAAGCACTCTTGGATGTTAGTTGTGTAAAAAGTGGGCAATGAAGTGTGTATTCTCGAAGAGAGCTGAAATGCTGAGACTGAAATATCTGTGATCATGGTGCATCCACCCACCTTTGCCTTCAGTTAGGCAACTTGGGTACCAGTCACAGTTTGTGTGAGGCAGAAGCGATCTCAGCACAGGCAGCACAGTGTACCTGGGGGCTCAGTCAAGGCTGTATTATTTTCTGTGAGCACAGGACAGTCACCAGCTTGAAGTTAGATCGCTAAGTCTGTTCCGTGCTGAAGGCATAAATGAGCAGTATGAAAATTTGCTACCTCTAAATCTTTTCCTTGGTTGATTCCTAAGGTATTCTAGTTCTTACATGGGGCAGATACAATTACAGAAAAGCAAAATATCTGAAGACTTCATGTGTAAAATATTTTAATAAGTAGAGGAAGATACTTACTCTTCTTTATCAGACTTAAATTAAAAGCAATGAAAGTTTAAACATTTTAGAGTCCAAACCAATACTTTTTATCCATTCACTTGCCAGGCCTCTGAATCCAAATAAAACCTTTTTCAAGATTTTTCAAAAGTTTTTTCCATTTCCTAACTGGGATTCACCAAACCTTAATTTGCAAAGTTTGTGGGTTTTTATTAAATATTTTCTACTTTTTAATTTGGCTACCAAGTAAGGTCTATCTAATTTCTGCCATTTCTGGGAATTTAATTCTGTTATCAATATTCACCCTTCCTTGGGGGGAAAAAGAATATACATGCCCTGAACTATAACCCATTCTACAGCTTATTCAAGCTGTTACTTACATACCATACTGCAAAGCATCTCAAAAGAAAATGATGCATTTCAGCAAATTGTCTATTTACCAGACATTTCTATTAACTGCAAGTGTGTAGTGAGAAGGTACAGTAGTGGTTTAATATATCATAAAGACAGACAATGTTTGAAAGTACAGGTTAATCTACATCTTTAGGAATTACAAATAAGACAACTGTGTGCACAATACTTCAAAATGCAGTGAACTTCTCTTCTAGTTGCATTGACAATACCAGTTCCATACACAGTCGAATCTGGTTAAAAGCTCTATTCCCAGTGTAATAAATGTGACACCACAGGTACAACATTGACAACAGAGATTAAGGCTCTGTTCTGATGATTGTTTATTTCCCTGTGCATACCTCCCCTCTTCTTCCTGTCCTTTCCCCTGGAATACACCTCATTTTTTTCACACAGAATGAAAAGCTCATTGATTCCAGAGTATTCAGAAAGAAAGATTTAAGATAATAGATTTTAATCTGAAAGTAATGAAATGTGTAATGAAATGCAGATTCATAGCAATACCTGGCACTTATAAGGCTGTTCTAATAATTTTAAAAAATTATTATTTGGGTATGTCAGAATAAACCATGGTGCTAAACATTCCACAACAGTAGCACACAGAGGATAGAGTCCAGACTGAAAATCATATAGACTGATTGGGTCTCAGCAGCCTTTGTGAGTTTGAGGAAGAACGATCATCTCTACTTTTGAGATATAGAAGGTGAGGCACAGAAGATGTAAACGCCTTGCTCAGAATCACACAGTGAACCAGTGGTAGACTTTGGGTCTGTTGACTCCCCAGTCACTGATTTATTTGTTGGCCTCTTAAACAACAAAGAGAAATCTTCTGAGACACACAGCATGGGCCTCATATCGTAAGGGAATCAGTGTCAAATGCACACAGCCTGATTCTGCACTACCTTTTGGCATCTGTAGTCATGTTTACTTTGTAAAGAGTGCCTAAAATACACTCAAATCAAAGTTCATTTGGTATCAATTACTAATACATGTAGTTTAATGGAGAATCAGGCTCACAGCAATTACTCTGTGGCATGCTGAGACTAGAATTAACTGTTTTAATTGCTAATGAATTAAGGCTGATTCCTGTTTATATTAAGGCCTCTGTATCCTTCCATGATAATGTAACTGTGCCTCAGTGCAAGTAAGACTCAGGCTATAGAAAAACTTAACCTTTCAGTTCCCTTTGAGGTCAATAATTTTAGTGGCCCTAAATGTATAAAGTAACTGGAACCAAACAACCTGTCTCTATACTACAGAATATTTGAAAAAGGATTGTAAGAGAACCTAAAAGTAACCAGAGAGAAAACAATCATATGTTTGTTGAGGAAGAAAATTAGATTAGGTAGACTTGTTTCCTAGTTTTAAAATGGAGAATTGTACATGCTAACACACCTTTATATGAGGATAACTGGCTTGATGTTTGCTGGTTATGAGTATGTCCAGATAAACTGTAGATGCTTATCAACTCTGGAGATCAAGTCATCTTTTACACTACTACAGTAAAATAGAAATAGATTTATTTGGTATTTAAGTGCTAGGCCTAGTTTGCATAAAGCTAGTGTGTGTTATATTCAGAGGAGTAGGAAGATGACGTCAAGCTCAGTAAAATGCTACATGGTCACAGATTTCTCCTATTGTTGTTATTAAAAGCTATTACGGATTGCTATCTTAGAATAGGAGTTCTCTAACTTTGCTCTCTATAGCCAAGCATTATTTTAAAAATTCTTTCCTCTCCAAATGCACTATTCATAACAGTTTTAGTTTAAAACCTTCAATTTTTAGACAACAGTTTAACATTTGCTGGTCAAGTATAAAACTGTCCTTGCTCTATTCGAATTTAAGGCCTGGGTTCCTATGGGTTGCAGCACTTTTTAACTTATTTTTACTTCTAGTTAGAAGTAGGTTTATTTTTTAAAGCTAATATGGAATTTGTTTGTGTAAATTAACATAATTCCATAGGCATCAGTGTGACTATGGTAATTACCCAGCTGAGGATCTGGCTGCTGAAATATAACTCCAGTGGTTGGGAAAACTGTTTTGTATACATGTCAAGTAACAGCTGGATCATATGTGATGTTATGTTTAGTTTCACTGGCAATTCAGAAAATACTTAATAATAAATTCCATTGTTTCTATTCCCCATTTTTGTAAACAAATAAATAATCTTTTCTAAAACATTCTTTTTCTTTAGTAAGGCTTGTATTCATAGTCATATCAAAAGTTTTTGCGGTTGGAGCAATCTTTCAGTTTGCTTTCTTTAGAGTTATCTTTATTATCAAATTCTACAGCATTCTAAACTTTAATGGTCGTTAGCAACCCTGCACTTGAGTAAAGAGTCACATTAAAAAAGTATAAGGTATAATATTTTCTTGTCCAAAGCTAAGGCAGGATGAACAAAAGTAATGAGCTCATCTGATCCTCACCTGACAAGCCTTGATTTTAAATAGTATTCAAAATACAAAGCCCAAGCGAGGATGTTGTCGCGATGATTATTGCGCTTTCTCAGTGTCTTGCTATAGCATTGGTTTTCCTTTTAGCAATATATAATTTTTTTTCCTGAAGACCACACAGTTATTGTACTCTGTAAAGAAAAAAAGCACTTAAAGTTTTATGAATTATAACCTAGACAGAAGGATACAAAACCAAACTACCATTCTATGATTCATTCATGTCATGATCTAATCTTGTTTCAAAATTATTATTCTGTTATTTAGACTGGCATCATCTTCTGAACACCCCATGGGCTCTTTGGCATGCTACAGATTTAGCAGATGCACTGTCTTCTGGGCTTCACAGCTTCTTCTGACGAATGTACAACATTTGGAACAAAGCCACTCTTGACACCTTCCCAACCATCTTGTATTGAGATTTCTCCATTTTTTACAAGTTCATAGATGTCTCGTGTAAGAATTGTAAAGGACTCTTCAACATTAGTGGCATCTTTTGCTGAAGTTTCTATGTATTTCATACCACAGTCAGATGACAGTTTTTCAGCTTCTTCTCTTGTAACCTCGCGCTGTGACACTAAGTCACATTTGTGTCCTACTAACAGGAACACAATCTGAAAGGGCTGCACGTGCATTTTTGCTTCTTCTAGCCAGTCTTTCACGTGTTCGAAAGATCGTCGATTTGTGATGTCAAACACTAGTAAGCCACCCACAGAATTGCGATAATAAGAGCGTGTTATTGATCTATGAAGGAGAAAAAGAAAGAAAAAGGAAAATTAAAATGCATTTTCACTTTATTTATGAATAGATTACTCTTCCATGTGGCAATTTGTTTTTCTCTTTTACGAGTTTTATTAAATAACTTTGCTTTTTAAAGCATTTCTTACATTTAGAATTAACTTTCTAAACATTCCTGAACCCACCATCTCTAGGGCGAATTTTGAATGCTGAATTATTCTGCAAAGTGCTCTTTACTAGCAAACTGTGGAACACATTCACAGCCTATTCAAACTGAAATATATACGCATATGTCAAGAAACCTGGAGCCCAAACTTGCCAATGTACAGGCATTTCCTTTTTTATTCCTTGCAGACAAATTCTTTAAAAGTAAGTTTATAGAGATAATCATAACTATTTGCACTTACAGAAGTCAATAGGTAACAGGCAGAGAAAGGAAACTCCCTGAACAAAACTGTCCAAAAGTTTTGAGTGAGCTGGGCAAACACACACTTATTATAGGTAAGGGACACGTCTGCCTCCAGCATCTCTCTTACGCAGAGGTTCAAAAGCTCTTTATAATTTATAAATGTGTAATATTTTGGCACGAGGGCTGTCAAGATGTGTTTTTTTACTTTTGAGCCCTCTAAGCTCAAAAGAACATTCACTGGAAGGAATTTTGGAAGAAGGAAACTCTTCTTCTGGTTGAAATGATCTTTAATGTGCTCTAGAATAAGAAAAAACATTAGAATGCAGAGAGAGAGAAAGACACAGGAACTAAAAGATTATTTTAAGTCTCTAATCATGAGCAATAGGGGAGACTGGAGAAGGTGAGAAGAGACATTTTAAAGAAAATTACAGCCTCCCAAGTAGTGGACACAAGCACTTGTTACTAGCATAAATATATAGCTAGTCTATATATAAGTATTCTCCAAATGAAATGAGGTGCACAATCTCTATTAACAGTCATTATTTGAAATCATAACATAAGCTAAGAATTAATTCCATTTTATCTTATGATTATGAAGAGACTGCAGCCTCAAAACTTTGGGAAGCATGATGAACTATACACAGTAACACATCTTTCTATAACAGTAGCTCCCTCTGATTTGCAGTTCATTGCTTGTCATATAGTTTTTATAACAATTTAAACATAGAGGTGTAATTAGCAGCAGTAGTCATAATACAGATAGGTAAGTGCACAGATAGATAAGACTTAAATTTTTGGGCATATCTAAATTCATTTAGCCACAGCAAACAGCATTTGAAATGGTTTTATTTACATAACATTTGTTTCTCCTAATGTTCAGAAAGATCTTTTCTCTGTTCCCAGCAACAGAGTCCATGCAGTGTCTCTCTGAACATGAAGACATCAGGATCTTAACCTCAGATTAATTAAAATAGCCTGGATATGAAAAATGACACACAGTTTCACAGAAGTGTTTAAGACTGTAAGTGAGGGGTATCACATTTTGTGAAGTATTAAACAAAGGTGCCATAAGGATCTGTTTCTGGTTTTCTTAACCATTTTTTTTTTCTTCTAGAGCGTCTGCAAACACGAATGATTGTATTAAAATAATTCAGGTAGTTCCAGAAAGAGCAAATGTGGGTGACAAAAATGGGATTTGATTTGGAGAAGTGACAGCTAATACAACCTACTTTCATTTAAAAAAAACAAAACAAACCCAGACAAAAACCTCTCCAAACCTTGAAAACAAAGAAATGCATTAGCCAGGGAAGAAAGTAGGTTAGTACTGAAAATGCAGTGCATCATCTGCCAAGCATTTCTATATAAAAAGATGTTATATCATGTATATATGAGTATGTATACGGAGTACTGAAACACAGCTGTCTGTGTGTTTCTGGATGCTTATACACAGCAGTAAGTACCTTACATCTATTGGAAGTTCCTTCTGCAGAGATGTGCTAATTTACAGCAGCTGATGATCTAAGCCATTATATTGAATTATGTGTATGTGTTGCTCTTAATGCAGATGACTAAAAAGTACCCTGTAACTTTGTGCTGTACATCACAAAAACTGGGTGAACATATTGGAGACACAGCAGTTGTTTTTTTCTGTACTTCTGGTATGTATAATTTGAAATGAGTTTTCTCATTACAAAAAAAAGATTCATATACTAGAGAGGTCTTAGAAAACAATAACACAAGAAAAAAAGTAATACAAAATTTTAAAAGATACATCGATTCATACAATATCATGTTATGTGGTTTTCTAAAATCTGAGAAAAGGATCATAGAATCACGGAATAATTTAGGTTGGAAAAAAGACCATTGAGTATGATTGTTAACTCAGCACTGCACAGACCACCACTAAACCATGTCCCCAAGCTGCCACATCTACATGTCTTTTAAATAACTCTACGGATGGTGATTCCACCACTTCCATGGGCAACCTGTCCCAGTTCTTTACAACCCTGTTGCAAAGACATTTTTCCTAATATCCAATATAAACCTCTCCTGGTGCAACTTGAGGCCATTTCCTCTTGTCCCATTGCTTGTTACTGGAGAGAAGAGAGCGACCCTCTCCTTGCTACACCCTCCTTTCAGGCAGTTGTAGAGAGTGATAAGGTCCCCCTCCTTTTCTCCAGACTAAACACCTCCAGCTCCCTCAGCTGCTCCTCACAGGACTTGTGCTCCAGACCCTTCCCCAGCTCCACTGCCCTGCTCTGGACACGCTCCAGCCCCTCAATGTCCGTCTTGTCGTGAGGGGCCCAGAACTGAGCACAGGATTTGAGGTGTGGCCTCACCAGTGCCAAGTGCAGGGGGATGGTCACTGCCCTGGTGCTGCTGGCCGCACTACTGCTGATCCAGGCCAGGATCGCCCTGGCCTTCTTGGCCACCTGAGCACATGCTGGATCATGTTCTATGATGGGTAGGAATTCATTCTTGCTGAAAGTTTAGCCAGACCAGGTCCTTTTCTGCTGAGCAGCTTCCCAGCCACTCTGCCCCAGCCTGTAGCACTGCCTGGGGTTGTTGTGATCCAAGTGCAGGACCTGGCACTTGGCCTTCTTGAACCTCATAAAATTGGCCTCAGGCCATTGATCCAGCCTGTCCAGATCCCTCTGGATGATGTTCGTTAAATTATGGTCTGCAAGTATTCAGATAGTTTTACTATTAAGGTGACTTCTCACTTGCAGTTATATTTTAAAAGAAAGTATTTCTGAAAAATAAAACAAAATTTCGAAGCAGAAAATTTGGGCCATCAACTGGGAAAAATATCTGGGCATGTTAATGTGGTGGGTTGTTCAACAGTATCTGAAATGTCTTACAGATGCAAAATGTTTGACGTAAATATGAAAATCAGAATAGATTAAGTATTATGTATTTTTAGTAGATAGCTTAGGGTTACTTGGAAAATGAACTGTGAAGTAGATGCACTTCTGCTCACTTATGCCCTGTATTAAACTCAGAAAGAATGAAAGAGCACTGACTTAGATGGTTTGGTAGGTCTCTCTGCTTTTGTTTTGGTTTGTTTTTTTCTCTATAAAGCTAAGTGCAAGGGTAATTTTGGTCTCTTTTTAATATTATTAGTAAAGATGTTAGGACTTTTAAGTGCCTTCAACAAGGCTTAGTCAGAACTATAACACCAACATGTAAGTTGTGCTCCACTCAGCTGTAGATCTAACCATGGTGCCTGAACAACTTCCCTGGGGGCCCAAGTGCTCTGTCTCTGTGCAGGCTGTGAGCTGCTCAGTGGGGACAACCCTACTTTCCCCCTTAGCTCAGACCTTAGCTGAAAACAAACTATTGCTCCAGATGGGGGCCTGGAAGGGTTCTTCTTGAGAGGCCTTCCCAAGACTATGCCAGCACCCTCAGATGGGTTTAAGCTCCTCACAAAATGCAGATGGATTTTCTTTAAGCACACTGGAGGAACTTATCTTTCACACAGATGCCTTTTCACAAAGCAGAGGTCAGTGTACACAGAGCCCATGGTACAGAGGCTCAGAAGACAAGATAAACAGCTTTACAGATTTTACAGGCCGATGTCTTCAATGAAAAGCTCCGTGATGAGGGCACATGATGGCCAGTGAAAAATGAGAAGAGTTGACAGTAAAAGGCTCTTCATGAAACATCTGGTAGACTTGTAGGTCTCCTTGGGAAGGTGTTATGAATGCAGAGTTTATCTGTATTCTATGGAAGACTGAAGATGTCCTGAACAAGAGACTGAGTGAGCTTTAGTAAACAGACAAACCATATTACTCTTCAGAAGTCCCTCATGTTGAAAGTATAGGATAGCAGAGCCCTCAGGAGAATTCCAAGACTTCATCAGAGACAAGGTATCTGAGTATGGACCATATACAAAACCAAACTGGCCTTATGCTCTTTCATAAGCAGGGAATCTATTTATGTGATTATACACACTTTGGTAAGTGTTGCAAGATCAAACACTAAAAGCAAAATGAAGTTTCAAACTCCCTTATTTTTGTTGTTTTTTAAACAAAAGGGAAAAAAATCCTGGGGTGACAGGTCAGGTTTGATGTAGTCCTACTTATTCATAAAGGATGTTCAAATATCCATTTCTGAAATTATCCCTCTGCAGATCTTAAATTCTTGCTGAAATGATGGCTTCTTGTGTAAACTTTGGTTCAACTCATTAATATCATTAAACATGAATTATTCAAAGCTGGCAAATGTCAGAATTGTCAAGAAAGGAAAGAAGGATGACCCTGGAAATTACAGGACTGTCAGTCTCAATTCAGTGCCTGGTAAAACAACGGAGAAGATTCTTCTGGGAGTTACTAAAAAGCACCTGAAGGACAATGCAGTCATCAGTCACACCCAGCACCGCTTCATGAGAGAAAAGTCCAGCTTGTCAAACTTAATTTCCTTTTATGACAAGGTAAACTACCCTAGTTGAAGGCGGGTTGAACCTGAGAAGCCAGCTGATATAATTTTTTTTTATTTCAGTAAA
>WBMZ01020709.1:0-13077 GCA_013400975.1 Atrichornis clamosus | reverse complement strand
GGTGCCATGCGTGGACTCGGCCCGGGCTGCGGTGGGGCGGCCGGGACAGCGAGCGCGGGAGGCGGCAGGACCCGCCCGCGGCCGGGCTGCGGTGGCGATGCCGCGGGCGGGTGGCCTCGTTCGGGCGGGGGTCCCCCGCTCCCGCTCCTTCCGCCCACGGTCTTTCCCCCTTTCCACGGGTGCTCCTCGCTGTCTCCGTGCCCCGAGCCGCGTGTCCGGGAGTCTCCGGCCCCCTTCCCTGCAGCGCCCGGTGTCGCAGCCGCGAGGGCGGCGGGTGATGCTCGGGTGAATCCGGGAACCATCCGCGGTCCCCGGGGAGAGGACACCCGTGGTGTGCCGTGCTGAGGCGACAGCGGTGACAGAGGTGACCACAGGTGACCCCAGGCACCGAGTGGGATCAGGGCACACCGTGGCACAGGTGGCACCGCTGGCCCAGCTCCAGCGGCAGCACCAGGGTGTCCTGCCTTGCCTGCGGAGGTGAGAGTAGAACAGCAGCACAAGGGGTGGTTTGGCTTGGGAAGGAGTGGAAGACACAATTGAACCGTGACATTACGAAGCCACAAATATTTGAAAGATTTGAATGGCGAGAAGCTGTGGAATGTTTCAAGTGGTATCTGGGGATGTGCAGAGATGCAAGGGAGGGGTTTGGGCAGTTCCAAGAAAATCTTTCTGAGATGCTTAAGTTTAAGGCAGGAAGTGGAGAGGTCTCAGGACATCACTTGTCAGGGCAGGTGGCCGGGGTGAGCACAGTGCCTGGGGCATGGCTGTCCAAGACGGCACCTCCCAATCCTGGAAGTTCTTGAGGAGAAGTGACTGCCCTGCTTGTAGTGGCATTGCTCATTTTTTCAGGCACAACCTTGTATTGACTGAAATAAATAAAAATGCTTCATTTTTTGCCCATCCTCCCCTCTTGATAACCTGAGGCACATTTTCAAGTGCATCCATCTCAACCCTGACCTTGACTTGTAGGAACCTGGCCCATGTCACTTTAGGCTGAACTAATTTCATGAAGAAATTTCCATCCTTGATGGAGAAGAGGGGATGGCACAGCAGCATTCCCAGCTTTCTGGCCATTTGTGTCCAGCCACTCTGAAGCTCAAACATTGCCCTGGAGTTTCTGGGGAATACAAACACTGCCAACTAATTGGTTTTATTTTCCAGTTACACACTTGGATAAATCTGAGAAGAACCATAATTTGTTATGCTTCCAGTAAACTTCACTGCAGTAGCTAAAATAATTGGAGATGATTCGTGGTGAAAATAGCCCAAATCAGGGGTAAAATCAGTTGTTTGTGACTATAAAAAGACACTTGCAAATGAAGTGGGGAAGGGTGTTAAAAACTGATGATGAGGAGATACATGCAGAGGAGCAACAAATGTGCAACATAATTTTTATTCAAGGTATACCTCTGGCAAGACTAACTTTTTTCTGATAATTTAGTATTTGTCATAGTTGCTTGCAAAAGCAGCACTTCTCATCAGAATAGTATTTTGGATATTCAATATATAAAATAAATCCGTGCTCTGCTTTTCAGAACTTGTGCCTAACTCAAGTATTTGCCAGCGTGAACATGCAGATACGTGACAAAGTGGTTGTCATGTGACCTTGTCAGAAAATTGTCTCTTGTGAACTTGAATTACAGGAATGTCTCTGGGAGCTGTGGAAGGAGAAGCGTGTGTTAATGTATATAGCTCCTCAGGATGAGAAGAGGGAGAATTGCTTTTTGTGATTCTGCCAAGATTTGTCCTCGTTTCACATATTCTTTCTGTGTTCATGCTCCAGAATTCATGTTTGCTGCGGGTCAGACAGGAAGGTCACCTTTATTTGGAGCTGTCAGTTAGGAGGGAAATGGTTTTATTCAGCAGCTACCCAAAATTCCTGTAACAGTTTGAACTCACTGTGCAGGGTGTAAAGTGAATTCTAGATGAGTGTCCAGCTTGGTCAATTCAGTGTTTTTATGGGAAGAGTGCAAAGCAAAGAGTTTCCCCTGATAGACCCATGGGAATTCCCAAGGCCATATTGAGGTTTCTGTACCGTTCTTAACTGTGTTTATCTGTTATTCCTGTGTTAGTCTTTGCCAGTCTGACTGGATATTGTGCTAGAATTGTGCTTCCCATCCACTAGCTCTGGTCCTGAAGTTCTCTGTCACCTTGCTGGAGAAGCTCTCCTGAGATGTGCAATTCTTGAGTAAAAAACAATTAGACAAAATCCCTGTTTCCTGCTGATCCTGCTGGGAAGGGAACAGTGAGCACATCCCAAGGAGGCCACAGCTGAAGATGTGCCAGCACTACCTGGGGTTCCCAGTGTTAGTTTTGCACTTGGTTCCAGTTGGCAGAAGGACCTCAGGGCTCTTCTTGGAAGATATTTTGGAAATAAAAAGGGTTATTAGAAACCACACGGCATTCCCCAAGCTGTGCTGTTGAGCTCTGCCATGTGAGGCTTTGGCAGTGATTGCTTTAGCAGGAACACAGGCTTTTTGCTCCATTTTCGATGGCAGCTCATCTTGCTGACGACTGGGGGATGCACCAGTATGTCCTTCCTCTGTACCCAGTCATGAAGGACTCAGATCTGTGATCTGGGTTTATGCAATGTTATTTTAGGTTATGCTGAATCCTGTAAACCTGATGCAGCTTGAACACCAGAGCAGGAGTGATATCAGTAGGTCAGTGTGGTTGAGCAGGGCTGGCTTTTGTGGGGAATCCTGATAAAAGTATATTGCCAAAAGAAAAGATAATAGCAGAGTTGTGCTCCAGAGAGAGCATAGCTGTACTAGATTTTCAAAACTGGAGATTTGAAACAAAAGGCCTGACTGCAAAGAAAATGAATGGCAAAGTATTCTTTATATACATAGTTTAAAAAAAAATTATTTTTAAGGGTCAAGAAATCCTTTCCAACTGTAAAGATGTGATTTGATGATGATTTTTTGCAGCATAGCTTGTTAAAACAACACCATTTGCACCATGCACAGGCTTTGGTAAAATAATACTGTCTCAGTTCAGGCCTTTACAGAGTTTTCATGTTGTACATCATTTTAATTCTTCAAAGTCCCTTGCAACCTAATGAATGCAAAATGCTGCTCAAATAGATGAGGCGAGTCTTTGGCTTTGTGAGAAGCTGCCCCCTGCAGAAAACTGCCTTCAGACATTCCTGCTCTGTTTTTGTTTCAGGTTTCTAGCACGGCATCATCCCTCGACCAGATCACAGCAGCCCCAGCCCTGCCGCCATGTCCAAGTCAAAGAGCTCCGAGTCGGTGCGGGTGGTGGTGCGCTGCCGGCCCATGAACAGCAAAGAGAAAACTGCTTCCTATGAAAAAGTTGTCAATGTGGATGTCAAGCTAGGGCAGGTCTCAGTGAAGAATCCGCGGGGGACATCTCATGAACTGCCTAAAACTTTCACCTTTGACGCTGTGTATGACTGGAATTCCAAACAAGTCGAACTCTACGATGAGACCTTCAGACCTCTGGTGGACTCTGTTCTGCAAGGGTTTAATGGGACAATCTTTGCCTATGGGCAGACTGGGACAGGGAAAACATATACGATGGAAGGGGTGCGTGGTGATCCCGAAAAGAGAGGGGTCATCCCCAATTCATTTGATCACATCTTCACCCACATCTCTAGATCTCAAAATCAGCAATACCTAGTCAGAGCATCTTATTTGGAAATATACCAAGAAGAAATCAGAGACTTGTTATCAAAGGATCAGTCCAAGCGGCTGGAGTTGAAGGAGAGACCAGACACAGGGGTGTTTGTTAAGGATTTGACCACCATTGTTACGAAAAGTGTCAAAGAGATAGAGCACATCATGAATTTGGGAAACCAGAATCGCTCTGTTGGTGCCACCAACATGAACGAGCACAGCTCTCGATCTCATGCCATTTTCCAGATCACTATTGAGTGCAGCGAGTTGGGGCTGGATGGAGAGAATCACATCCGTGTTGGGAAGCTCAACCTGGTCGACCTCGCAGGCAGCGAGCGGCAAGCAAAGACTGGCGCACAGGGGGAAAGGTTGAAGGAAGCCACTAAAATCAATCTTTCCCTCTCGGCTTTGGGCAACGTTATCTCTGCCCTAGTAGATGGCAAAAGCACGCACATTCCGTACCGGGACTCCAAGCTGACCAGGCTCCTGCAGGACTCGTTAGGTGGCAATGCCAAAACTGTGATGGTGGCCAATATAGGTCCTGCCTCTTACAACGTAGAGGAGACACTGACCACACTGAGGTATGCCAACCGTGCCAAAAACATCAAGAACAAGCCACAAGTGAATGAGGATCCCAAGGAGGCTCTGCTGCGAGAATTCCAGGAGGAGATTGCTCGGCTCAAGGCACAGTTGGAAAAACGGTCTATTGGCAAAAGAAAGAGGAGGGAAAGGAGGAGAGAGGGTGGGGAAGAGGAGGAGGACACTGAAGAGGGGGAGGATGAAGGAGATGACAAAGATGACTATTGGAGGGAGCAACAAGAAAAGCTGGAGATTGAGAAGAAAGCTATAGTCGAGGATCACAGCTTGGTAGCAGAAGAAAAGATGAGGCTGCTGAAAGAGAAGGAGAAGAAAATGGAGGACCTGAAGCGAGAGAAGGAAGCCACAGAGATGCTGAGTGCTAAAATCAAGGTAGAATTCTTCCTTGTTCTACACTTTGAAAGCAACTTCTTTAGGTTTTGGGGAGAATAATGGGTTCCCCAATTTGGAAAGGTACTTCACAGGAAGTGTCCAGGATAGTGATTTGTGTTGAGTTTAGAAGATTTTAAAATAAACTGTTTCTAGCCAGAAGTTGAAATTTCCACCATTAATTACATATTTCAATATTCATGAGTTGTTTCATTGTTCTTATGTGCTTATCTTGTAGGATCTTAAGCAGTTGGCACAGTAAAAGACAATGCATATTTTCACAAGCTGTGGCACAAAAAATGCTTCATTCTGTCACAGATCACTAACAAGTTTTTTACAGGGGAGCACATGTTTTGGTTCTCCAACTTTGCCACACATTGCAGCAGTGCCTAATTCTAAACAAGCCACTGTTTCATTAATCCCACAGTTTTATGGGAATTTTAAGAAACAGTGATTCTTGTAGCAGCTGCACTGAAAGAGAAGGTTAAATAAGGGAGCTGTCCCGAAAAGGTTGCATCCATAGGAGAGAAAGTTACCTTCTGTGGTCACTGAGAAAAACTTCTGACCCTGGTTTTTCCTTTCAGACAATGGAAAGCAAGCTCCTGGTGGGAGGGAAAAATATTGTGGATCACACAAATGAACAGCAGAAAATCCTGGAACAGAAACGACAGGAAATTGCAGAACAGGTACAAGGACGGAGATTTGTTATTTTGTATAAAAAGCGTGGCTGTCAAACTCTTACAAAACATTGTGTCAGGAGAAATTATCAGAAAATTTTGCCAAGGTTAACCCTAAAATGGGTTTAATGTCAATCATTTATTAAAAAGAAGGAGGAAGGGCTTGTGTCATATTTGTCATTATTTGAAATATGTATAAAAGGTCCATAATAGTTTTCTTCTAGCTCGTCATGTTAAAGATTTACGTCCTATCTTCATTTGACCTGTTTGTAAGTGAGGTTTTTGTAAGGCCTCTGAGAGTACCTGTTCAGCCTTCAGCTCAAGGGAGGGATCTTTCCTCTGTGCTAAAAGTTTATTTTCTGTTATGCAGCTTCTGTTGGTGATTCTTAAATGCAATAACCAGTATTAACGATAAAAAGGAAAGAAAAAAATAATCTAAAAATGACATTTGATTCCTTTAATTGAAGCTTGAGCCCTTGTTCACACTATCTGATTTTAATAGCAAAGTAAGGACAAATAAAAGTTAATGCTCCTGCTATATCTAAGGCAAGAGATAAGATGAACTGGAAGCTAAAGGAAAAGGCCTGGAAGGCAGGGAAGTAAAGGCATCCTAACCATTGGTATTGTGTGTCAGCTGGAGGTGACAAGGTAATTGTGTTCTTTAATGCCATATTGTCACATTCTTCAGAAACGTCGGGAGCGAGAAATCCAGCAACAGATGGAAAGTCGGGATGAGGAAACACTGGAGCTGAAGGAGACCTACAGTTCTCTTCAGCAAGAGGTGGACATAAAGACTAAAAAGCTCAAAAAGGTAAAAAGAAAATTATTCCCTTTCTAGCAGGCTGGGAATAAAATCAGCTTGTGTGTGAAAGTGAGAGGAGCATTGGCAAGTGATGGATTTTGGCTCTTGTTGTGTGTTCCAGTTATTTTCCAAGCTGCAAGCTGTGAAGGCAGAGATCCATGATCTCCAAGAAGAGCACATCAAGGGGCGCCAGGAAATGGAACAGACCCAGAATGAACTTACCAGGGAACTAAAGCTAAAGTAAGTCCCATCACTCCATTGCCTGCTATTAACTGTAACAGAGAGGGTTTCTCGGGGTGGGGAGTGGAGAGACTGCTTTGCACATGCTTGTGGAATAAGATTTAAACATGAGAAAACTAAAGCATTCCTCCTTTTCCAGGACTGTATTACATCAGTGGGAGAGGAGCAGTGAGGAAAGTCATCTGCTAATTGTGTTCCTTGTGTATTTCTCATTTTTGTGGTTGCATGTAGGCACCTGATAATTGAAAATTTTATTCCCTTGGAAGAAAAGAATAAGATCATGAACAGATCATTCCTTGATGAAGAGGAAGACAACTGGAAACTACATCCCATAACCCGTCTGGAGTGAGTGTACTTCTGCACTTTTCTTGGGAACGAATTACAGGTCACAGGAAACCCTCTAGCTTTCAAGAGCAAAAGAGGGATAGAATTGGGGATTTAAACTGGCCCTCTAGAGTTCACAGCTTCTTTATGCATAATAAAACAGAACAATTTATTCCTCTTAACAATTTCAATAAGATGGAAATGTAGAGTTACAAGAATTCTTGGAAGATTAGGATTTTTCTAATAGGCAAACCCAATAATTATATGTAAAATATATGTAATAGTGCATTCACCATTAAAATAGCAGTACATTCCTCTCACATTTGTTTCCTGCTTCTGCAAATGCTGCTTGAGTGGTTTCTGCTGGCTTGAAACAGATTTCTGCATGGAATTTGAGGATGTTGTAGCTCATAAGCTTCAGGAGGAGCCTTTGGGTTTGGGATATAACAGACTGAGTCTCTGTTCTTCTCTAGTAACCAGCAGATGATGAAAAGACCAGTATCTGCTGTGGGATACAAAAGACCCCTGAGCCAACATGCCAGGACATCCATGATGAATAGTCCAGAGCCTCGGTACAGGGTAAGCCCAGATGTGCTTGAACCTTTGTCTCTTCAGGGGAATATGAATTCCAGAGGAGTGTGTGTTCATCTCTGACATGTAAATTCTTAGCGTCCTCTGTACATTTATAAAGTACCTAGGATTAAGTTTCTTGAGGGAAAAGTAACAATTTGTATGAAAACACAGAGACTTTGATTCTGCTTTTCCTATCTCAGGCGGAGAACATCGTGCTACTGGAACTGGACGGGCCCAGCCGAACGACAAGGAATTACGAAGGTCCAGCCATTGCTCCCAAGGTTCAGGCAGCTCTGGAAGCAGCTCTGCAGGAAGAAGATGAGATTCAAGTGGATGCCTCAACCTTTGAGAGCACTTCAAATAAAAAATCAAAACCCAGGTGAGTCAGACCTCCCTGAGCAGACTGGCCCGCAGGAGAGGTGCAGGTACAGTTGCTGTTGGTCGGCACTTCAGTGAAGTGAAGCTGAGCTTGGTAGTAAAGCAGCAAGAGAGAGAGAAAGGAATATAAAATCATAGAATCCTTAAGGTTGGAAAAGACCTGTAAGATTTGAGTCCAACCTTCGGCTGAATCTCACCATCTCACTATCATGAAGTGCCATGTCTACTCATTTTTTGAACACTTCTGGAGATGGAGATTCCACCACTGCCCTGGGCAGCCTGTGCAGGGCTTAACCACTCTTGCAATGAAGAAATTTTTTCTAATATCCAGCCTGAACCTCCACTGGTAGAACTTGAGGCTTGGCCTGTTGCTTGTTAATTGGGAGAAGAGGCCAACCCCCGCCTCGCCACAACCTTCTTTCAGGGTGTAGGACATAGGACAGAAGAAAAAGCTGAAAGTGTTAATTAGGGAATAACTCCAGTAAAAAAGAAAATCTCTATGAAGATTAATTTTAGGAAAGTAACAGATCATATTCTTAGAGCTTTTTTGGTTTATATTTTAATTTTTACTTCTTCAGACCGAAAACTGGAAGGAAATCAGCGGGATCCTCGTCAGCAGGCACCCCCAGTTCTCAGCTCTACCCACAGTCACGAGGGCTGGTTCCAAAATAAAATCAGCAGCTCCTCTCCAGGGAGGGAACAGCCTTTGACTTCTGGGAGCAGAGACAAGGACAAACCTGCAGAGAGAGCTCCCAGCCAGCCTCCAGCGCCTTTCCCTGGAGATGGCCTTGTTGCTGTTTAACTGACTCGGGCCAGTCCAGGGGCACTGAGCCACAGGAAGATCCGTGCTTGCAACTCAGCATTTGGCCTCTGTGGGAAATGGATTTTAGTTAGGAAATCAAAAATGCATGAGGTACGTTACAGTGTGTTAGGAGCAGTGGGAAGCATGGGGATCACCTCACAGCATCACCGTCCTCCTCCTGCACTAGCCCTGCTGCTGCACGGGGCTTTTTGGCTGTTGGGCAATAAGAAGACAGAGTTGAAAGCCATCTCAACAGAACCACCACTCCACAGCTCCACAGTGAGAACCAAAACGAGGCTAAAAAGCAGAGGATCCGTTCAAACTTGACAAGGTGTGCATAGTTCTTCCTTTTCCTGCTTGAGAGACTGGCATCATCCCCTGGGGTTGAGGCATTGGTCTGAACAGGCAGTGTGGCAGTGGCCAGTGTGTCCCCACCACCACACAGCTGTGCCTCCCTGTAGGGCTGTAGGACAAAAGGGGTCTTGAAAACAACTTTGTGCTCTCTAGAAAGGAAGCAGTAGAATCTGAAGTCCTTTCCTTGTTTACAGGCATAAGTGAGAGCTCCTCTAAGCTGACCTACAGGCCTCACCCCTATCAACAGGAACCACCTTGTCAGAGAACACCTCTGCATGCCAGTGTCAGCTCCACAGCTTCCCTCCTCTCTCTTGCCTCCATCTTTACCCCTGGCATTTTAAACCAGTGTCCATATGACATCTTTAATGGCATATAGCCATTTTCTCATGCCTCCCACTGTTGATGGGAAATGTAGCATTGGCTCAGAGCTTTCCCTGCCAGGCTCAGGCTCTCCTGTAAGCTGGGCAGAGCACTGGAACGTGGAGCTGCCTTTGAGAGTGCACTCCTGGGAGTTTGGTCCCTTCCCTTGGTGTCTAAGGTGGTTCAGCATTCAGTGCCTCTTGTGCCTCTCCTGTTCCATGTTAAGCAGCTTTCCCTCTGCACCTCCCAGCCCAGTCAGAGCCTGCTGGGAGTGAAACCAACCTAACTGTGGCTGGTGATGGAAGCTGGTGTTAATTCCAGGGGTTTTACTTTGAAAACAAGGGAGGAAGAACTCCTGCTTTTGATGGTCTCCTTGCAAAGCTGCCCTATGACTAAAGCAGGCCTGTGTAGCAGGGTAGAGGGAGGTGGAACTCCACGCTAAGGACAGAGTAGGGTGTCCCTGTCTAGTGTCCCACAGCTCATTTGTAAGTTTTAGTTCACTGTATATTGAGACTTGGGATGTTACTTTTTCTGGTTGCTCTTGGCTGTCATCCTGTGAACATTTTTACCTGTTTCCCTCACTGATGACTTCCTCCAGACTGACATGTGTGAGGACTTGCCTGGTTGTAGAAATGCTCTGATGTGTGGACTCTGCCTTGTGCTCGTTAAGTGTCCACGGAGTGACTTCATCCAGGCTGGAGAACTCTGTTCTACTGACCCCCTGAGCAGGAGGAACCGAGTGCTCAGCACAGCTCACCTGTGCATCCTGCAGGCACGGTGCCCAGGTGAGCCAGGTGGGCCCCTTAAACACCAACTTGGCTGCTGCAATCCATGGGCTGCTTTCCTGGGCCACAAGGTTAATATATGTATACACATATATGTACACATATATATATATATATATATTAGTTTTGGTGGAGGAAGGAGGGATTTGCTTATAATTGAGAGAGCAGGCACATGACCAATTTCTTTCAACCTGAACATGGAAACCTGGCATAATCTTCCTTTTTGCAAAGCACCGTTTATGTCCAGAGAGCCTTTAACTGGCTTTTGTTGCATAGTATAACATCACCTTCTCTTCCCTCTGCTCCTTCTTTCTCTCCAGCACATAATCTTCTGTACTAGGACATTTTAAAAGATGATTGTATGGTTTAAGTGCTCAGAGAATTGAAATTAAACAAGGGAAGGGGTTAAAACTCTGAAATAGCAGCACAATATGTAACGTCTATGTACATACCTATGTACAGGTTTTATGTGAATGCATACACAGACACATCTGTGTCTGCACATGTGCACACTCTTCCTCAGTTGCTACTATTCCATTGGGAATTCTGTTCTCTATTAAACTCATATGCTGGAAACTGCCCTCGTGGCAGGGCTGGTACCATGGAACTCTGCAGTGCAAACCTGTTTTCATGTTGATGAGCTGCTGTCAGAAAGGCTCTGCTTTTAACTCTGTAGAAATTCATTAGCAAGGTGAAAGAAACTCAGTAGGGTGGAAAAAGAATAAATCTGCATAGTCATTGTATGTAAATTGGGGCTGCAGGTGGAGATTTGGTCAGTGTATTCTTGGGCAATCTTGGCCTGTTACAGAAGCTTTTGGATTCTCATTCCGATGGACTTGCCCATACCAGATGCTCAGTGGCACTGATATTAAGATACATTGTCTTAAGCTGTACAAAACATACTGAGCTCTGGGTTGAAGCTTTTAAGAAACATTCCTGCCGAGTTTGCCCTTCTCTGGTGTTATCTGAACCATCTGGGCTTCCTGCTGCTTAACCAAAGGCAGGAAATCCAGCCGGACTCCTGGAAGAGGCCCTGGGACAGTGTGTGTTGTCACCTTTTCTTCACAGGAATGTTTAACATCCTTGTCTTTGCTCTGATCTGTATAATGGGATTTTTTTTTTTTTTTAAAGTGGCATGGAGCAGGAGTTGGCCCTTGGGAGCAAGTGCCATACGACACTGAAGCATAGGAATTAAAGCACTTTCTTAAATCCTTAACCTAGGTCTAGCGCCTTTTTAAAAATACTTGCATGCTGCTTGAATCTTCTAAAACACATACCTCTGCCGGAGCACCCGGGGTTGTGCTGGTGCCTTATACAGATCAGAGCAGGCAGTGTTCAGTTTTAGGTGTGTAAGTTTGCCCTCACTGAACACACAGTGCTGGAGTTTCAGTGAGACACCTGGGTACCTGGACCTGTCCTCTCTCCTGTCTCTGCTGGGCAACGTGCACCAGTCCTTAAACGGTTCAGTGTAATTCCTGGGGGTCTGTTCCTGCTGTGTCCAAACACAAATTGGAAAAGAGAACCTGCAAAAGCCATAATTAGCTATGGAGATGGAACTGAAATGGGAACACTGGTCCTGCCTGCTGCACTGTACAGTAGGAGTTGACTCTCTGGGGTCCAAGTGCTTACTGCTTCTCCAACCCCCTTTCTTTTTTAAGAGGTGACCCAGGATCCTTCTATGGGCACAGCTGTCCGTGAAAACTCTCAGCTCCTTGGAGAAACACCCACCTCCGCCTTCTCTTAGGTGATCTGTAGAAAAAAGAACCTGTCCATAGTTCTGTCCATAGTTTTACAGCTTATATTTATTTGTATCATCTCTTTTGTCTAGGAATGTAAAGTGATCCTAAAATACAACGTGTAATAAAGTCAATAAGATTTATTGCATCTATCAAAACGTGTGGGTTTCAGTGCTAATTTGGGGCAGGGCTCAGTGACTCCATGTTTTACAAAACCTGGTGTTACTTTTCTTTCATAAACAAGTCTGTGTGTAAATGGTGGTAAAATGTAAATATGAGTAGAACTGCAATGAGTATTGTAATGTTTGTGTGTATGTGTATGTGTATATATATGTAAATACGAGTAGAAGGTGCTGATACCTGGCATGTGGCACCTCACGAACCAGGACTGCTGGTGGAACCCAGCCAGGATCCCAGTCCAGGTGGGCCTGTGGCCTCAGTGCTTCTTGCTAGCAACAGCAGTGGGTGGTGCCGATTTAAACCAGTTTAACGCTAGTGACCTCGACCCAATGGCCATTCCATGCTGTGGGGAGAAGGAACTTCAGGGTATAACCGAGGAGTGTATCTAGAGAAGGGCAAGAAGACAGGGGAAGGGTCTGGAGCACGTGTCCTATGAGGAGCAGCGGAAGAAGCTGGGAGTGTTTATCCTCGAGAAGAGGAGGCTCAGGGGTGACCTTATCCCTCTCTACTACTACCTGGAACGAGGTTGTAGCTAGGTGGGGGTCGGCCTTTTCTGCCAACCATTGACAGGACAAGGGGACATAGTCTTAAGCTGTGCCAGCAAAGGTTTAGTTTGGACATCAGAAAGAATTTCTTCACAGAAAGGGTTATTATTAGACATCGGAATAGGCTGCCCAGGAGGTGGTGGAGTCAGTGTCCCTGGAGAGCTTAAGGAAAGACTGGACGTGGCGTTCAGTGCCCTGGTCTGGTTGACATGGTGGTGTTGGGTCATAGGTTGGACTCGCTGATCTGAGAGGTCTTTTGCAACCTAATTGATTTTGTGATAACTGCGCTGCTGGAACGCTAACAGCCGCAGCCCTCTGCCAGGGGCGGCGGCGGGAGCTCGGCCTCGGGCCCTCCGCTCCAGTCCGGTCCCGCCGCCGCCCCCGGCCCGGGCGGTGCCGCTTCCCCACCGCGGCCATGCGGCGGCAGCGCCCGCTCCCGCCATGGCCGCGCGGCGTCCGCCGGGAGTTGTAGTCTGCGAGCCGGTGCGATGCTGTACGGGGACCCTACAGTGGGACTACAACTCCCGGCGGTCCTTGCGGTTTGTTTTCCTTCAAACCAGCCCCAGGCCCGCCCCTCCGGACCCTCCCCTCCGGTCCCGCCGTGTCCCGCCGCGGCCACCGTCGCCGGGCCTCGCCGCCCCGCCCCGTTCCCGGCCCTTTGACCCCGTTGTTATGCCGGGCCCGAGCCGCCGCCGCCGCCTCCCGTAGCGCCCGGAG
>WBMZ01020700.1:0-17026 GCA_013400975.1 Atrichornis clamosus | reverse complement strand
TGCCGCCTGACGTGGCCGGGAGCGGGGCCGAGCCCGCGGGCCCCCGCCCGTCGGCAGCGCCATCGCGCCCGGGCCGAAACCAGCGACAGCGCTGGAGCGGAGCGCCTGCAGAGCCCGGGTGCACTGCTGTAATTAATAGTAATTAGCCTTTCTTAAGAAGGGGGATTACGAAATAGCACTATGAAACCCGTATGATACCGAGCGCGCCTACTTGAGTCTAAACTGCTTAGAAAGCGTTTCCTGTGAGCCCAGCGGGAGCACGGCGGGGGCTGGAGGCCGTGCTGGGCCAGGCGAGGTTCTGGCCCGTCTTTCAGGAAACTTATTACACCAAAACCGTGATGGAATTAACAGCCTATGTCTGCCCACTTTGACAGAATGAAGTACAAGACTCAGTTCCAGACTTCCCACTACTGGTAGTGTTTCAACCAGCTAAAAAAAAGTTTTAGTTCTGAAGACCATCACCAAGAATAGCAGCACAACTCTTCTATTTAACTGTGGGAATATTTTCATATCATATATAATTAGAAACAAGATACTTTAATGTACTTTATAAATATAAAAGTTGGGCTGAAAGTAAATGCTGAAATTAGAATAATACCAGTTACACACACCTGAAAAATACCACTCTGAGTATTAAATCTTTTTCTAACTGGTTTGCCCTGCCACTGCAAGTACTTTCTTAGCATCTTTTGAACAGTCAGGAGAAGCTCACAAAAACCTCGTTTGGCAGCTCACACAAAAGGTATCGGAATTCCTGTTGGAGAGGGACAATGAAGCACTTTCTCACTTCACCATTGTCCTTTATCATCCATTTGACAAGGGCTTTGTATTTACAGTCAAATTATTTCTGTATAAGGCATCTTTTATTAAATGAAGTATGGACTTTGGCACTGCCCTTCAGAGTCAAATCTCAGCAGCTCCTATTTAGGCAGATGTTTTTCAATATTACTTGTTTGGCAATTTATTCAAAAAGCGAAACAAAACAAATGCACTTAAGTAGACACAGCCCTATAAAATCAGTGTTTTAGCTATGGTTAGTGAAGCTGTAACAATCACCTGCACCAAACTATCTGGAAAATCAGGACCTAGGCAAGAATAGCAAGAACACAGAACAATAGTAAGAACATAATGAGAACAATCACAAGGTAAGAGACACCAAGGAGGGTTTCAGAACATGAAGTGCAGACAGCATAGACAAAAAGGAATCACAGTTAAGATGGATGAAACTAGAGAGGCAAGTCCTAGTGCTGTGGCTAGGTCCTAGCATAGGATTTTCAGTTCTGGAATGTGGTTTTTTCCCTGTAAATCTAACAAAATTTGAATTAGTTAGAGCACAAGGCCTTTGTTTTAGGGCTCAGAAGCAGGATGACTGTGCCAACAAACAGGGGAAATGTCTTTCTCTTGATTGACTGAACTGAAAATATTAGAAGCAGGATAAACTAAACTAAGATTTATTTTGCTTTCTGATGCTTGTCACAGCTCTTCTTGCAAGCTGTTTTTTTCTAATGATCCAGTGAAGATTGTGGAGGCAAAAGGCCAGTATATGTATGATGAGAATGGAAGTCGATACCTTGACTGCATAAACAATGTCGCTCATGGTAAGCTGAAGTCATGTTATTTGATGTTATTTGATGTTGTGTTTTTCTAAGCAGACCAAAGAACAATCAGTACTTTTACCACTGTTGCAGTGTGCTGGGGGAGGGGGTGTTTAATGGGAAAGTGGAAGGAACCCTTCTTGAGCCTGTAGTTTGGAGAATTAGTTTGAATTTGTGTGTGTCAATGCGCTTTCCAGACTTGCTTCCTGTTCTGTCTTCCTAGAAACGTCTAAAACATATAGATTTTTTTTCCATGGAAACTCAAGTAAAGCACCTCACTGTAAAACTAAAAAATGACATTTTGTTGTTTTTGTAAAAGTTACTGCTAAGTGTACGGTCACAGAACCACTGCTCAGTGTGGTGCCTTAGTTGTGTATCATTAAGTAACTGCTGATTTCTTACATTATTTGAATTTTCTCTAACCTAACCCCTACCAGGGCTTGTAATCCTTTGATGGTAAAGCTTAGCTGCACCTTTCCAAACTCCAGAATTATCTAAACGCCTAAATCCAAATACCCAGTCAGACACTCTTTGTTTTAGCATATCAGTTTCCAATTATACCTACAAACCTTTAAGTATAGTAGTAAGCAACTTCAAACCTTTTGAGGAGCAAAAACGAAAACATTTTTACAAGGTGTAACATTAAGATCCCACTGATAGTAACTCTATACTACTAGAGAAATATGTGTTAAACTGGCATGTGAATAAACACCATGGGTAATATGAAGAACTCTCAAACCCACTCTCCCCATTCTCTTGCAGTTGGGCATTGTCACCCTGATATAGTAAAGGCAGCCCATGAACAGAATCAATTGTTAAATACAAATTCTCGTTACCTTCATGACAACTTGGTTGATTATGCAGAGAGACTTTCAAAAACACTACCTGAGAAATTGTGCATCTTCTATTTTTTGAATTCTGGGTAAGTTGGGTACATTAGAATTGATTCTGGGGTATATACAGGCAAGTGCAATGCTTGCTTATCAACAGCCAATTGCACGGTCTGGTGTGGATGACCACATACTGACAAAAATGTGGGTTTGGCGTTTGGTTTTGCAAGCTCTCTACCTGGGAACTAAACCAGTGCTTATTTAAGAAGGGTTTTATTCTATTTATAAGACTTTGGACTACAAAACAGTAATGTAAATATTTACTGTATCAGTTTCCAGTCTGACTTGTCTTCTGACTTGGGAATTATTATCAAAATTAAATATACCAATGCTGGGGTGTTTGGGGTAGGGGGGGCATACTCCCAAGCAAGCTTCAGGTGAAAAAAAACCACCAAGTTGTTTTCAAGGTAGTTTCTGTACTCCACCTTTTTAAGATTGATTCTGTTCTGGTGAACAATCCTACCTAGTGCTGATTACTAAGGATTTGTGCATAACATGCACTGAGTTTTGTCTGTTCTTTGCAGACACAAAGAGCAGTGCAGGGGAGGGTAGATTTCAAAACTCAAGACATCCACAATTAAGCAATTACTGAATTTTTCCATTGTAGATCTGAAGCCAACGATCTTGCCCTGAGACTGGCACGACAGTACACAAAACATGAGGATGTTATCGTTTTAGACCAGTAAGTACATTGATAATTTTGGGGTACAAGGCTCACTTTTGGCCCACAGTCAGAGCATTTCTGAAATCCTGCTGTAACCAGGAAGCTGAGGGAAGTAATTCTTCCCTCTTCAGTATTTGCCAGCCCAGCCCAGGGCTGTGGGTTGGGCTCTCCAGTACATGACAGCTGTTGACACCCTGGAAGGAGGCCAGCAGTGGCCTGCCTTGATGGGTAGGGAGCTACAGGAGTGAGAGGTACTGGGTTTGTTCAGCTACAAGAGACAGCCACAGAGATCTTACTTCAGCTATACCTGTCTCATGGGAAGGAGCAAAAAAAGATGGGAGCCAGGCCTGAAGATGTATGGTGACAGGCAAAAAGACCTCACACGGAAGTTCAAACCTGAGGAATTTTGATGAGACATAGGAAAAAACCTCTTTTGCCATGAAGGGGATCAGATATTAGAACAGGATGCTGACAGACACTGGAAACTCCATTGTTGGAGGATATTCAGAAATAGGCCCTTCCAGTTGTTCTGCAATCTTGTGATACTGCTCATGTGTTCCCTGCTGTGATTCCAGTCACTGGTACAGGCAAGCCAGGGACAAGTCCTGTCCCTCTGCATCCCTTATATTCAGATATACCAAAAAAAAAAATCAAAATAGTACTAAGCTTATAGATAGAAATTGCAGAGCTGTTCTCAGCTTAAGTAACTGAACTTCCTACCAGGTGCCAGCACCTGGCTACTCTTTACTATATAGAATGTTAATCCTGAAGAACTCTTTATACTAAGAAAATTACTGTTTAGTTCTGCCAATTGTTTTTTAAGTGCTTACCATGGACATCTGACATCTTTGATTGACATAAGCCCATATAAATTCAGAAATCTAGAAGGACAAAAGGAATGGGTCCACGTGGTATGTACTTCAGCCTATACCTATTAATTACTTGTCAATTTAATGAAGTTGTATTTATGATATATTAAATATAGGATACTGTTTCTTTGCACAGGCTCCTGTTCCAGACACGTACAGAGGACTTTATAGAGAAGACCATCAAGACTCAGTAACAGCCTATGCTGATGAAGTGAAAAATGTTATTGAGCATGCACATGAGAGAGGCAGAAAGGTAAAATGTTACTTCCTTAACTAGTTGTCTTAGAAATGAATGTGCCTGACTGCCAATGCAATTCAGAGTTACTGAGCTAAGTGGTATGGACTTGTCAAAAAGTAGATATACCATTAATAATGCAAATTAATAATGCAAAAACCTAAGGACAAAGAGCTTGCTCCACAACTTTCTCTGTTGTGTTCAAACATTATATGCTACCTGTATTTCAGATTGCTGCATTTTTTGTTGAATCTCTACCAAGTGTGGGTGGTCAAATCATTCCCCCAGCAGGCTATTTTCAAAAGGTTGCAGAGTAAGTGATCATTCATTACCTTAACTTTTTTAACTTAACATACTTGGTAAATATATTAATAGAGGTTTTCTCTAGCTGCTGTAGGCAGGAAACTACCCAAACCTTTGTGTTAGAATGTGCACTTTGTGTATGGAAAAGAGCTGCTTTTAAACACGATATAGAATGTTATTTCTGTACAAGTTTGTTCCTTTCAAGTTTGCAAAGTTAACACTCTGCCTGTTCTTAAGTGGTAAATACTATGTTCTCTTTCCTTTTAAGAGACAATAAAATCTGTTCTGTTACAGGCATGTGCACAAGGCAGGAGGTGTATTTATTGCTGATGAAATTCAAGTTGGCTTTGGCAGGGTTGGCAAGCACTTTTGGGCATTCCAGCTTCAGGGAGAAGATTTTGTACCTGATATTGTCACTATGGGGAAACCAATAGGAAACGGGCACCCACTTGCTTGTGTAGCAACAACAGAAGAAATTGCAGAAGCGTTTGCGGCCACAGGAGTCGAGTATTTTAATACAGTAAGTAAACAGCTGCCCAAACTCTCCCTCTCTACAGGAGTCTAAGGATTAAAATTAGATAATCATGCAGTTTTTATTAATATTTACCACGCAGTAACTAGAAAGTAGCTGTGTTACTGTACTATTTGTATCTATTTATATCTTTCTAGTCTGTAACTCTCTATTTAGTGGCTCCATCTGATAAAAGTGGTAGAATGCTTCTTGTATCACTGAGGCTATACTGCCACTGACATGATTGTATCTTTCTTCCCTTTCCATGGCTCTGTGTGTTCCTTTCCTGAGTTTGGTGGAAACCCTGTTTCATGTGCTGTTGGATTAGCTGTGTTAGATGTGATTGAGAAGGAACACCTTCAGGCTCATGCCACAGAAGTAGGCAACTTTTTGATGAAGCTACTCAAGGAGCAGCAAACCAAGCATCCTATCATTGGTGATGTCAGGTATCAGTGCCTTATTTACTTTTTTAGCTGCTTTGTTTGGTTCAGCCAGTCAAACAATTCAATCCAGCAGATGCTGTTTTGAGAAATTCATTAAATGTTGTGTTTTCAGCAAAAATGAACTGCCTGTACATTGAGCTTATCACAAGTCTCACAGACTTTGCCACTCTAGGCCAGTATTGTTTTATCTATTTATTAGCTGTTAAAGGAATTCACTTTGCTGTTTGAACTCCTACTTTTAATGCATGAAGTACAGAAGTGATGAGCTATATGGAAAACATGCTTAAGATCCTGTCCTGCACTGCCATGGTGAGCAGACAGAAGTCTGTACTAATCACTGCATTTCTTCAAAACAGTAAAAAACATTTTCAGTTGATAGCCAAATATCAGGTAATTTTCATGCTGTAAAGATCTGATCTTACAAAAACCTCAGTTTTTTTAGTTCACTTTTACAGCACCTTCCTCTGACGCAGACTGTTTTTATTTCTTTTAAAGGGGTTGTGGCTTATTCATTGGAGTGGACTTAATCAAGGACCAAGCAGAAAGGACCCCAGCCACAGCAGAAGCAGAGCATTTAATAAAAAGGTACATGGGACAATCATGGAGTTCCTCAACGTGGGAAGCAAGAACACAATTACAGACTACCCTTGCCACTGAGTAGTTGTTAAAAGCCAACTGGCCAAAAGAGAAAGCAGTCAGTGTAGAAAGGCACTCTGTGAGGGCCTGCATGCTGGTGCATTCAAGTTTTTCTGAACTATATACAAAGGTAAATGTAATTTTTTGTCATTGCTCTTTCCAGACTGAAGGAAAAATATATTCTACTGAGTACAGATGGGCCAGGAAGGAATGTGCTGAAATTCAAGCCCCCAATGTGCTTCAGTATGGAGGATGCAAAATTTGTTGTGGACACAATTGACGAGATACTAACAGGTAAAAACCAACCAAAACCCCTCAAAAATTGAGGGTGCTTTTTGAACTGCCTCAGAGGCAATGCTGAGCTATTGATGCTGTTTTTCCAAAGTGCTAGAATAGAGCCAAGGTGGTAGATGCTGAGCACATTGCCTTGCCTTCTATATCATTCTGTTTTGAAGTTCTCCAACAACACTACTTCCTCTACAGATGCATGTGCCTTTTAAATAGCTTTGCTCTGGCTGAGGTTTGAGTGTTTAGCTTATCTGAACAAGGACAACTTGCAATAGTTGTCCAGATATTTCTCAAAGCCACAATTCTGTGTTTATTTGCCACTGAGCTTTTTATATAACTTCTACACACTTATAGCATTAAGAAAGTTAGTGTAAAAACTTGTCTGAAAGTCATGACTTTGCTAAGTTGTCGCTTATTCTCTCTCCAGATATGGAAAAAGTGTGAACCATCAGAAAACATCTACTGGTTCTACCTGAGCAGGTATTTACCTGTAGTCACCCAGTACTATTTAAAAGCCAAGGTTCCTAAACAACTTCACAACCACTGTCAGACTAAAGCTTCCTCGAAGATGCTTTTACTCAAAGTTTGCAGGAATTTCTGTCAGTGTCCAGGCGTGGACCAGACTTGTGTACATCTGGCATTCACAGTTACCTTCTATCACTCTGACACTCCCAGCAACTCCCGGTGTGTACTCACTTGTTTATAAGGTTCAGCATGTCCCAGACATGACTGGCACTACAGCATGCTGCGCTTGTCTGGGAAGCTTTAGAGTGATTGAGTTTAACCCTTGGCATGCAAATGACGTGCGTATCAACATAAACCCAGGGCTTCTCTGCCTGTTCTCAGTGCCTTAAGTCTCCAGCCAGAAGATGGTCCAGCTGCATAACTACTTCTCAGATTTCCTCTTAAGTGTCCATCAGCAGATTCTGCATGCCACAGTTTGGGAACCTCCACTTCTGCTAACAGCTTTACGAAAAGTTCTAAGTACTACTTTTGTGGAAAGTCTTGCCATCTGTTCTCTTGAGCATTTTTGACTATTTGGTAGGATCATTTCAGGTTCACAGTTGGTGGTCTTATCCTTAAGGATCAATTTACCCCTAAACTCAGAAGTTTATGGGTATTAAGAGTAAGATTTGTCCTGTTAAGTCTTTAAAGCCTTGTTACATCTTCGTCTGTTGAGGTGCCTCCATAGGTTGCCAAGAGAACATCTAGCTGCAACTCAGTTTGCTGCACACTCATGAGCAGAGCGTACACTTAAAATTAACACCTTGGTAACAACACCCTTTGATACATTTAGTACTTCTTCAAACTACTCTGACTAAAAGACAACCACATGTTTAGTAAAACTCTGGATAGTTGGACAAGAATGTACCTAATGGGATCAGTGAGCAGTGTAATCACTGGTGTAATCTCAACCACTGAGATTCACAGTGCTATGGCCCTGAGCTAAGGAGAAATGTGCTTTTAGTTCAGTGTAATATTAGTATAGCAGGCACAAGAAAAATGTGTTAATATTTTATTTAGCAAGTTAATGGAAAGACATACAGCTGTTTATACTACTTATTCTTAGGAACAAAAAGATTACTTAACAGTGCCAGTGTAACTTAGAGGCCTAATGACTTAATGTGCTTGTCTGTAATCTAAACTAAGCAAGAAAAATGCCTTTATTTTCTACAGGAAACCAAGAATGCAAAAAGCCTCTTACTTAGTACAGTACTAGTAAGACACTTACATATAATGTAAGCGAAAATGAGGCAATGAAGTAATTTCTTTTAATGATACTTTTACAAAAAAACATAACATTATTTTCTTTCCATAGGTTTCAAACAATGTTCAAGATCTACTACTAAGAAACATTATTCTACTATAATAATGCACATTTAATCTTCATCCTAGCATGTCTTAGACCAGATACGTCACCTTTGATTTTTTTGTTTTCATTTATCTTGCTTTTAGCAAATGCTTTAGGAGAAATAAATTTTACAAGTTTGTCTCAGCTCTGGCAGTGTGGAATCAGCTTTTATTTAAAACTGATTATAAAGGAGGATCTTTCTAGTAGCTACTATAAACTACATTTTCTAAATTTATGCTCTTTCATGTTATGACTTTTTCAAATTAAGATGAACCAATGGGTGTTCTGATTTTTTCAAGTCTTCAGCTACCTACGCAAGCACCATTCCAGCTGCCAGTACACCCAGTCCTTCCCAGGCTTCTCCAACCAGTTCCAGCAGCCAGTGTCATAACAAGGTCTCTATTAGCACTATACTCAACAAACACTCAGCCACCAGGTTAAGTCACAAACTTCAGTTCCAAATTCCTAACATCAAACGCATGAGGAACAGAGAGCTGAGGGTCATGGCTCCCAAAACAGTTCTTACAAACACAGTCTGTCCTCAAGAAATATCCAAGTAGGATTAGTAAATGAAGAGTAGATTACAGCCATAAGCAATAACCTTGTGTACAAGCCTTTACTTTCACCAGGTAGTTCTTTGTATCACAAACTTTTCATGCAAAGAAGAAAACGAAAAGCCAGCTCTGCATTTAAGTACCAGTATCCTCAGTTTCTGCCTAAGGCCACATCACCTGTCAAGGAAGCATTACCTGAGAACCTACTTACAAAAACCACCACAGTAACAGCCAGCTGACAAACTCTTGCTAGAACACTACTAACCAGAAATACTGCAGTACAGTGGTCCTGCTGCCATGCAGTTTTCCCACCAGAGGGCCAGGTGTTTGCTAGAAAAATATTCTGCTACCCCTCATTTCACAGGAAAACCAGTGAAAGTATGTAATTAACTATTTAAGTTTTAAATCTTGAGACAGTAATACTTTTAAATACTGTGCTCATTTGTTTCAGTGATCTGCTGTGTTTTATTTGCAGGTGAGTTTGAAGTTACATGGTCCAGCTGTAAAATTGTCAACTATCAGATTTAAAATCTGATTGTTTTTTTCATACTCAAGATTTCCACTTAAACCCAGAAGAGAGTCTCACAGACTTCTAACTTTACAAGCAAGTTTTTCTTTTCAAGAACAGCCAGCAGGGAGCAGCAGATTATATTCCATGCAGAAATAGCTGCATCCCTTGTTAAAAAACCTGGAAAGGTCACCAGTAACATGTTTATTTCTTGTCTTAGTTATTTGGTTTGATTCCACTTCTGGGTGTTACTTGTTCAAAGAGAATTTATTGCAAGAAAAAAAAATTGTCATATTTAGCTTTAAAAGGAAAACAAAAATTAAATTGATCACTGCAACAAAAATTAGAACTTTACTTTGTGCAGCAGAGCTTCTGCTTATATTCTGCAACAAGACAGGCAAATCACGTAAGTTATTGCCTTAAAATAGTAGTAAACTAGTCAAAAAAGAAGAGTGTATTTCTAACTGGTCACTCATCTCTAGAGAAAAAGGTGTTACTTCCACCCACAACTGTAGTGGAAGTTCTTTTAGCCTTTTTTGATACACAAAAAGGCTGCAAGAATTCAGACTTTGCATTAGTAATTTAATGTCTGTCCAACCTGCCTTTCAAGGCAGGTATATACCTACTATTAACAACTTGTCTACAAAGTCTCAGACTCAAGGCAGTGAAACATGAAGGAAGTGCAGCCAGCTTCTCACACACCTCTTGGCTTCCTCCTGCAATGCTGTCTAGACTCCCAAGCCTCTACCTGAAACCTACACCTCTGGCTCCTCCTAGCAGAGCCCAATGCAGACACCGCTAGAGTTGCTCTGAGCCTCTGTGCTTGCCTAGAGCATAAGCCACGAGCTCACCAGCACAGCCCCACAACAGCTGGGGCTTCTCACCTGAGCTCTCCTCCACAACCTCCAGGCAGAAGGGACAGCAGGTTTTAGCTGCCACTTAACTGCAAGTGAGCACCACTACCAACACAGCCTTCTAGCTTTAAGATTAAAAACATTTAAGCACAACTCTTCATCTATCAAGGTACTGCCATGAACTAAGTTCTGGGAACAGGATACTGGCGTTTTACTACACATGAGCTGAAGAATGGCACAAGACACTAGATTACGCCTTTTTTATTTCAAAAGCTAGGATAGCTTCAATATCCATGTCATGGTGAATCAGAACACATGTAAAATACCTTACAATACATTAGATTCCAAAAAGGTACCAAAAAGTACAGTAAAATTAACACTTCCATTACAGGAA
Source organism: Atrichornis clamosus (assembly GCA_013400975.1). Classification (NCBI taxonomy): domain Eukaryota; kingdom Metazoa; phylum Chordata; class Aves; order Passeriformes; family Menuridae; genus Atrichornis; species Atrichornis clamosus. The sequence continues at coordinate 6,430 of WBMZ01020700.1, read as the reverse complement.
ATGTATGACACAAAAACAATACAAAATAAAAAGGTGGAAAGTGACACTGGTTCCCTAAGATGCATCTCATTCTGTACAACTGGAGTAATGCAGAGTCCATAGTTAACTCCAAGAGGCAGTCCCTAGATGCAGAGCTGCAGCTTTAAGCAGACCCTCAAAATCAGTTTCAGTTTAACCTATTAATAAAATCATTAATTAATATCTTCAGCAATGCTGAAATTTACACACCACACTGTCTAGACAACTAGTTATTGGTAAGTATTAAACATGTAAAACATTTCCAGGGAGCTCTTCCAAGTAAGATGCACATTTAACAGGCCATAGAAATTTATTGTAAAGTTAAATTTGGTACAGAACTGAAGTATCCATCCTACAGCATTGTATACAAAACCTATGCAGTCATTTTCCAAAAGAGACCATGCCACTGCATACCTGAATAAGTTTGATCAATATGGCTTGTAGTTATTCTGATGACCACCACGTCTTGGTGTCTTCCCATAATTTGCACTGCCTTGACCTATGAACAAGAGAACAAATGCATTAAACTGCTAATTAGTTACGCTTGCTTATACCCAATACAGTTCTCTTTACTTACTGTAATCATAGCCTGGTCCATATCCATAATACCCATATCCTGAATAATCATAGCCTCCATAGCCACCATAACCTTGCTGATAGCCGTATCCTTGATTCCCATAACCCTGGTTCCAGTAATTGCCATAACCTTGATTCCAATTTTGACTTTGAGCTATAGAAGGGAAAACCATCCACAAAATCCCATTTTAGTACACACAACTTATTTAGAATGTGTCCATACTAAAGTAGTGTGTGTGGTACTTACCGCCGCCTCTTCCACCTCTGCCTCTTCCTCCATAGCTACCTCTTCCTCCGCCACTACTGAACTGTTGCTGCTGGTACACTTCTTTTGGCTGTGCTACCTTAATCTCACACTGAAAATAAAAAACAAAAAAGAGAATGTGAACTGTCTTAGAGCAGCAGCACCCAACCAGAGCACTTGCGACAGCCAGAGGTTCCTCTAGAGGCAAAGGAGGTGTACGTGCTGTGCTCCTGTCAGGTGAGCAGCACTAATGCGTATCCAGAGGCATCTGATTTATTGTGCCACCTGGCCAAAGGTAAGTCACTGTCAGCCCTTCCAAGAGGCCACTGCTTTCAGGGCACTTTATCCTGCCTATTCCCTACCATCAATTTCCCCGCGGAAGAAGTTCTGAGGCCACCTCTCCTGTAGAAGTCACAAGGCTGCCCTCTCACTTGGCTCAACCTCCAGGACAAGGCTGTTGCTACCAGACTGCTTCACCTGAACAGAATGAACAAGGCTCCAAGAAATGCACCAGAAAAAGTTTTCCTAGCAGCCTTCGTACACCCTACACACTGTGCATGTGGCTGGACTGTACTGTACCCCTACCAACACTTGAAATAATCATTTATCAAATACTAACAGGTAAAATCAACCAGAAATGACATTTCCAAGACAGGATCCCAGGCTGCAGTTCAAGCTGTCAGCCAGCTTCCTGGTTCCTGGATTTGTGCACAGACCAACATTAAAGCCACTGCTGCTGCAAAAGGAACAACAGCACCTGAATAAGTCTGGCTTGAAGTTCTTCAGCATAGGACCTTTAAGGTAACCTGCACTTTATTTAATCTATGGCTATAACAAAAACAAGTCATAGATAAGAGATACAGAAATTTCTTAGCTCCCTTGGCATGTAGGCATTCATCTCTCCTGAAAACAAACTTCCCTGCTAACCAGTGACTTTCCCAGTGCATTAGGTTTGCCAAAGTTTATTCCGTACTGTGTCAAGACCAGGCTTAAACCAACTGCAATCTAAGTCACTGTGTCAGACAGTATGACCCAATGTAACAGGGACTCTGAAGTTATGTGGACAGTCAGCACTGGCCTCCAAGCAAGGGAACAGGGACACCTTGAGCCAGTACACATCATTTGCCTCCAGTCCTCTCTTCATCAGCTTGAGCTCACATGAGCCTCTCTCCATTAGCTGTTCCCTCAGATGAGCATTCAGCTGGTCAGAGCATCTCACACCACTCTAACAGCAGTTCCCATTACCAGCTGACCAGGTACAAGTTGCCATAAGTTCACATTCACTCTCTGAATCCTTGCAGTGGGTTTACATGGCAAACTTCTGGTATGAGGGGGGCTGAAGGAAGAGGTTTCTGAAAGAAGGAACCAGAAACTGCCCCACACCAGACAGAGCCAGTTTCAGCCAGATGCTTACCAGGTTAGGGTATGTAAGGCTTGCACTTATGCAAGTGCTCTATGCTGAGAATAGGCATCTATCTGTTGAAGTGCCTTACACTGCTACACTGATACATGAACAAGCCAGTTTCTCCACATATACCCAAGGAATGCATTTAGATGCTTTACATACAAAAGGCCCTAAAACCTAGCATTTATTAAAGCCCCAAGGATTGGCAAAGAGCCTTGATAGCCTCTGACTGAACTTATGGCAAAACACCTGCATGGTAAACTGCAAGCTGTCCTTATCCTCAATGTGGTACATTGACACAAGATGTCTACAAAAACCTTTTCAGGTTATAGATGTAGTGCTATTATGCTTACTAACTTGGACAAAGTTACAAGTCAGGGTTTCTACCTTGCTTCCACTGACGTTATGGAATTTCTTCTCCAAAACCTTCTTCACTGGATCCTCTTCCTTGAAAGTGATGAACACAAAACCCCTCCTTTTGTTGGTCTTTGGATCCATTGGCAGTTCAATTGCTTCAATCTGAAGACATGAAATACTATTTTCAGACTTGTATTTTAGACGAACAGTTAAATGCACAGAAATTGGGACAGTAAAACTGTAAGTTTCCACTCTATGCATATTATGCAACACCAAAGATGCAAGTCTTTGTATGCCAGCACTGGCTTTCACACCAGAGGTTTCCATTTTACAACTCTTCAAACCTGTTCTAACATCAGCTGAAATGCTTTGAGTTAAAGATAAGAGAATCCAAGTAACAATGGAAGCACCTAGTATAGTTAAGTGCCACCTTTGCTCTTAGGATGGGAAACCTCTGGACATTACAGAAGGCTTGATACATCTCAAGTTAATTTACTTTGAAACTTGCAAGTTATTAGTAAACTAAACAGCACTGCAGACTATACTTTCAGAGTTTACTAAGATAACATTACCCACCTCTCCAAACTCTCCAAAGTATTCCCTAATTTTCTCTTCTGTGGCTTCTGGGTTTAGTCCACCAACAAATATTTTCTTCACTGGATCCTTTTTCATTGCCATGGCCTTCTTGGGATCAATTAGTCGTCCATCTAGTCTGTGTTCTTTCTGTTCCAGAACCTGAAAGACAGTTTGGTATTATTAACTCAAGCTAAAAACTTACCCCTAGAAGTTAAGGATCCAAAATATGAAGCTTAAATTCACCTTTTCAACACTCCCAGGTTCTTTGAAGAGAATAAATCCAAAGCCTCTGGATCTTCCCGTGTTAGGGTCCATCTTTATCGTACAGTCGGTTACCTCACCGAATTTGGTGAAGTAATCTTTCAAGTCTTTTTTGCTGGTATCCCAACTGAGGCCACCAACAAACATCTTCCTGAAATTTCAAAGAGAGAAGAGCTATTTAGATTCAGGAAGTACTACAGAAAAGCACAGACAGTAAGATGCTCAGTGGTACACACCTCAGCAGCATTGTCAGAACAGGACCAAGTGTTCAGAGTTAAACACTTGCATCTTGTCAAAAGCTGGTGATACTACAGGAATGCACAAGGGTGGGTTTCTCCCCCCTCTTTTAGAGGGAATGCCACAAAGCACCCTGACATCTATTATAGACTATCAGAAATAGTAAGAATTGCCTGAAATATTCCTTGCCAGTAACTTATGTTCTTACAACAGTATTCTATAATTTGCAACAAAGCAGTATTGATTATCAAGTACTGCCAACTCTGTTTTTGCGAAGAACCTAGGATCATTCCTACTGCTCTGAAAGCAGTCAGCAAATAAGGCATCCAAAGCAAAATATTTGAATTCTCTTAGGTTTTGGTTAAATGGCTGTAAAAATTTTAAGTGCAAAATTTTAACAAGATTATCTATGACCTCCAATAACAGTCACATACAACAGATGGGACTTTGGACCTGCCTTAACTACTGTGTTGTGCACTTCTTCCTGCTTAGTTACTGACTCTAGTTCTACCTTCATCAGTACTACAGAGTCTCTCCATTCTTAGTCTTTACTTCCAAGTAGGTGGATACAGTTCTTCCCTGCCCACTTTCCCACATAAAATACCCTCTGAAGGAGGGTATCTATCTCAAAGAACTAAATATTCAAGGCACAATACAGAAGTGTAGCTAACAAACAAAACAGTGATATCAAGCAATAAGGCATTTTTCAAATGCTTCACTTCAAATGAAAACATTAATAATATGGCTGTATTTTCTATTTTCAGAGTTTCCAAGGTAACAAACTAAGCTTTTAAAAGCATTTGAGCCTTTTTATCTAACTATAGACTGAGACAGTTTAAGTTGTCATTACTCTGTTTAGAGGCAACCTAGATTGACACTGGAAGCTAGCAGCACTTTAGAAACTAAACTGTGCTTAAATAAAATTGGCCTTTGGTGTTTACATGTAACTTTGATTTGCCAGAATTAGCATCCCTTCATGTTCAAAAGTTAACACGAGGGGGAAAAAAAACCTTATGGGGTTTTTGCCCTTTTTTCTTAAACTGGATGAAACCATACTCTTTGTAGGCTGAACCTCTTGGGTTTTTTCAGAAGACCAAGCTGTGCATGCTTAACTGCTGAGTGCAGCAGGATGCACAGGGTCCAAGTAAAGCTGTGTGCTTCCTGCAGCCATTACAGGAGAGCCTTAGAGGAACAGCCTTATGAAGTTTACTAAGCCTTTCCATACCAGGTTAAAATAAGGTAACTTGGTGGATCCCTTCCCATCCCAACAGCTGACTACGGCTGCTATAACCTGTACAGACTGACAGCGGCTTTTCACAGCACACCCTGTCAGAGAACGATCAAGAGAAACTGTGGTTGGGGGATGACAGGAATTTGTCTGGAGGCAGCGTTAGCTGCTTTATGGCATTGGGCTGGGGCTGTGGCATTGCCACATGCTAAATTCACCTCTCACCACAGCAGTACGTATTACACTTGGCAATTAGCAGTGCTTTGTTTTGTAACTGGAAAAACTGACACCTACATGTATTTAAATAACATAATATAGAACCCTCGAAACTAAGACAAAAATCCTAGTATTTAGCTTTGCCTTCAGAGGTCACATAAACTGGACAACTGCACTCTACACGTAGTCTGTTTTCCCTCCTGAGTGTATTAGTGAAGCTAAATCCAAGTTTATTTCAGATACTCTAATGTCAGTGCCTTGGACAGATCTCTTTTTAGCACAACACTGTATTTTCCACATATGTCAATCCCTCTAAATAACTGCTTTTCTCAGAAGTTTCATTTCATACCGATCTGGGGCTGAAACTTGTCATCTCCTGTGCATTAAAGACAAACTACCAAAAAATCAGTGCAGAATACTAGAAACAGTAAAGGAAAATTCAGACACAGCTAACAGGCCTGGTTCTCAATCCTTCTAGTGTCTGCAAAAGGTACATCCGGTCCCAGCTTGCAGGAAGCTTGTGCAAGTGTTATTCGTTCCTTTACAGTCAAAATCTATTACACTGGCTTCAACTCTCTAACATGAGGGATCTGACCCTCTGGTTCAGACCTCAGGGATAACAAAGGGAAATGCAATTAAATATATAGGGTTGCCTGAATAACAAAGACCCGCTTGAGAAATAGGAAGATAATGTTCATGTCATATATGCGTATTTCTGAGCAGACCAACTGGGATAGGAAAGAAATTCCTCTCGTGTACACAAGGATGCCACTACCAAAACACAGCGAAACTACACTGACTCCTCCAGAAATCCCCTGCAAGGCGTAAGACATTTTCTGACAATGCTGCAAAGTAACACACCAGAATCGCACTTACTGATTTAAACACACCGCGCATCGCCTCAATCTTGCTGACTGGCCCTTTATCTCCTTTAAAAAATACTTAGTTTAACCCTACTACCTTCCAAAGCCAGGACTGTTTTTCACATGCTTTACACAATACACATCCGCATTTACATCGACGACGGTGGCGACGGGCCATGCAATCCCCAGAAAGTTTCAACCAGCCCCCCCGCCCCCAACAGAAAGCAACTCTTTCCATCCGCCCCTTTCTCTAAAGAGGGAAAGGAAGAAGAAAACGCGGGAGAGGTAAATCCCCTTCCATTTTACAGCGTGAAACGGCAACAGCCCCGCTCAGCGCCCCTCCCCCAGCCGCCACATGGCGCCAACAAAAGGCAGCGCCAGAACAAAGGAAGCGCTGGTGCTGCAGGGCCCCGGCTCGGCGGGGCCGCTCCCGCCGCCCTCCCCGCCGG
>WBMZ01020687.1:0-11455 GCA_013400975.1 Atrichornis clamosus | reverse complement strand
CGCCCCTCGCGGCGCGGCGGAGCGCTCCGGGCAGCCAATGGGCGGGCGGGCCGCCCGGGGGAGAAGCCAATCAGCGTGCGCCGACCGCGGGACGGCGGCCAATGGCGGGCGGCGATGGGTTAAAGGGGTATTTAAGGCGCGGCGGTTTGAATTCAAACAGCTCCGGCGGCCCTGAGGCGGCGGGTCCGGGGTGAGCGGGGGCCCGGCTCAATGGCGGTGCGGGGAGGAGGGTGTTGTTAAAGGATGAGTGTTGGTGAGGGATCCGAGACCTCGTGTGTTCCGCTCCCTGACCCCCCCTTGGCTCTGTCTCGCCCGCAGGCTGAGCCGTACGTGCCGTTCCTCCTCGGGCGTTATGGACAGGAACATGAAGGAGAACCACGCCGCGTACCCTGGCCGCGCTGCCAAGGTAAATGTCTGAAATATGCGGTTCATATTCGTCTTCTTGAGCAGTTTCCTTCACTGGGTCACTGGTCTCGATGCCCGAAATCTTAGAAGTTCGCCATTAAGGTTCTCTAGGCCTGGTCGGTTCTGAGATGGGCGGCTTTTAGTTGATGGATGCGTTTCTCCCTATCACACATGAGCTACAGGTTTCCAGCTCTAGTAATTTTATCTTTCAGCAGCTTTCTCCTGGAGAGAACCGTGCCCAGAGTTGAATTTATTATAATGTGTCTTTAATATTAATGTATCTTATTAAATAGGGAAGTCCTCTTTATATTTTAAGATCCTTTAAAGAGAGTGCAAGTATGTATAAACAGTTTTTTCCAGATACAGTTTCTAGAAGCAAGCACTGTATTAATGTCGCTATTGATACACCCTGCTCAAGATCACCCAGATTATGTATTTTTTTTGTTTAGAAACATGGGTAGTTTCTCATTATTTTAACATAAAACCAAATAGGTCTGGTAAGGTTTTGGAACAATACAAACTTATCAATACATTATTTTTAGTGGACTGAATCAGAAATAATTTTAAGGGGAAGAAAAAAGTACAAATTGTTGCATAGGTACTATTAGAGGGTTAAAAATGTAGGAATGCTGATCATTAGCATTGGAACTTAACCGTAGGCAAAGTATTCTAAAACCACGAAGAATTTCCCAAGCTACCTTCTCTTACTGGAAGCAAAAGATGAAAAGCATAGAAGCAAATAGCTGAACCTTCTAAACCAACTTTGTTCTGCTGAACTCCTGTTGCAGTGCAAGAGGAATTTGGGTGAACAGCATTCAGGGCAGCAATGACTCAAAGCTGGCTCTGTGTTTATAGTGAGGATCTGATGTCCCAATACCTTTGGCTGCTGTTCTTCAGATGTGTGTAGGAAAAATTTTGCTATAAAATGGAGAAAACTGTTAACTTTTCTCATCAATGTAGGAATTTAAGAATGTTTTGATTCTGTTAATGTGCCTTGTGTTGTTTTGCATTCCATACTGAGGAGGGCCATAAAGATTCTCACGTGCTGTTCTAAAACTAACGTGTCGTCATTTCTCTCTGAAGGCTGCAAATCCCATTGGGGATGGTCCCAAACGTGTCCCTGTGTCCCACCATTCTGCCCAGAGCCGGTTACTGACCAGTGGAGCTCAAGCACAACGTGTTCTGTGTCCTGCAAACTTTGCCCAGCGAGTTCCTGTGCAATCCCAAAAGTCTGTACTGTCAACCCAAAAACTGTCCAGTAACCAAACGCAGCAGCTCCGACCCAAACTGCCCCTCCAGGCGACTGCAAAGCCTCAGGCTCCGAGCAAGAACAGTGAAAAACCTGCACAGGCTCCAGGACCTGGTAATTCTGAGGCTGATGATGCACATGTGTTCACAGCTGTGGCACTTGGGATATTCCCTAAAGCTGCTGCTGATCCAGGGAACGGTGCTGTATGGAAGTTCTTGGTGAAGCAGCTCATGCTTCACCTTAGGTGTTACTGCTCTATCCTTGTGAACTTATGTTTAAATTGACCATTTAGAGCCAATATGGTGTTAAAAATTTCCAGGTGCTCACCAGGCAGCTGGGAGTTAATGCAATTGGCACTCAGACCTCGCAGGTTTTCCAGGATTCATGTTAATCTCTTGTACACAAGTACTCTTTTTTGGGGGGGAAATTAATGGGTTTTAATTTTCAGAAAGCTTTTAAAATGGCATTTTGCAAGCACTGTGTTTTTTTCTTAGCAATCATCAGTTAAGCTACGTTGCTTTAAATGTCATTGAATGTGTTCTAAGAACTGCCTCAGATGATGAACAGGGGTTGGATGTGCTCCCATGTGGATGCTTGTGTTGTGTTTGTGGGTCTGGCTCATAAATTGATTGACTTCTCTGTATGCAGCAAAAAATCCTGAAGCTGCAAGCACCTCTAAACAGAAAACTGAAGAGACTGCCAAGAAGAAAAATGAAGAGACCAAGAAGAAAAATGAAGAGACTAAAAAGTAAGTTTTATGCTTAAATTCTGGATAACAGAGCCCTGCTGGATTAGGCTTGTTTTTGACTTATAGAACATGCTGCAGCTGAGCTGGAGGCTACTTGAGCCCTTTGGTTGTGGAGACTGGTGACCCCCACACTTTGCAGAGACAACATAAGGAAAGCTTCCTTTGACCTGATTAGTTCTCAGGAACAAGGAGTTCCTGTAATCTAAAGAAAACTTTGGCCTAAATGCATAATAGCTCTTCCCATGGGAGAGCACTGATAGCTGCTGCCCCGGTCACGAGATGTGCTCCTGAAAACAAAGCCTCCCTCGTCTGGGCAAGAGGCTGGAATCTAACTGGGGATGAAGCTGAATTTATTTATTTATGGCAACCTTAAATAGTTCTGCTATGCACTGGTGATGTGTCTGGGTTAACTGTATCCAAAGGAGCCCAGCTTGGTAAACACAGTGTTCACTTTGTAGGAGTGTAGTTGGTGTTAGTGTCTGCAACAACTTCAGGAAGGAAGAAAATACTTTTCAGAGCTTCCTTTGAAAAGTCTCAATGCATATTTTATTCTCTTGGTGTTTTCTTAAAGACTAAAATCTAGTTTAGAGGACTAAGCGTCTGTTCAACAGGACTGTTATAGACTGTAAATTTGTGAGTCCAAGCCAACACAACTATCCAGCTTTTAACCTTCCTCTTGCAGAAGGCAATGGTCTCTTGATGACTTTGAAATTGGTCGTCCTCTGGGGAAAGGAAAATTTGGGAATGTGTACCTGGCACGTGAAAAACAGAGTAAATTTATCCTTGCACTGAAAGTGCTCTTTAAAACACAACTTGAGGAAGCTGGTGTAGAGCATCAACTACGAAGAGAAGTTGAAATACAGTCTCATCTTAGGTAAGGTTTAGTGACTAATTACTCTGCTTTGTTTGCATTCAAATAAAGTAACCTTGATTATGATATGGTTTTTTCTTTATGATAAGATTTCTTGGTGTGTTATGAGCTGAAGGAACACTTATGAAATGAAGTGCCATGCTTTCCTTGGAAGGGGGGGGCAGGAGAGGGAAATGAAAGGTTTTGGATAAATACCTTGTTCAGAAGAACATTTCAATCTCTTTGCAGGCACCCCAACATTCTCAGGTTATATGGCTACTTCCATGATGTGACAAGAGTCTACCTGATCCTAGAGTATGCACCTCGTGGAGAAGTCTTCAAAGAGCTACAGAAGCTCACCAAGTTTGATGAGCAAAGAACTGCTACTGTAGGTTGTTCCAGCTTCCTATCCATTATTTTTTGTATCTGGAATATCTGCAGGATAAAGCCAGCTCTTCAGATGAAGTTCTGTGTTCTGCTGAATGAAACTGAGATTCCTTAGATGCTAGTTTGCATGTCGACAGGGGATAATTGGGAAGACAGTTATGTTAGTGCTGTGCAGTAACTGGTGTTCAGAATTGATGAATATTGCAAGGCACAGCCTGCATTGCCAGGGTTAAGGAATAATTGCTTTAACTTAAAAGTGTAATTATGCCTCAAAGGCTGTGCTGCAGCCAGATAAAGTCAGTGACAATGCTTTTGTACCTTAAAGATTTTCTCTTTCTGAACACAGTACATCACAGAACTTGCAGATGCCCTCTCGTACTGTCACTCCAAGAGTGTGATTCACAGAGACATCAAGCCAGAGAACTTGCTGCTTGGATCAAATGGGGAGTTAAAAATTGCTGACTTTGGGTGGTCTGTGCATGCTCCATCTTCTAGGTGAGAATTCAGTATCTCATGCAGCATGAAATCCTTCTAGTGACAGTGTTAGTTTTTGTGTCACACAGCTGTGGGATGGAGTTATGTGTGAAATTCTTAAAATACGGGGGGAAAATGCTACTGCAGCAAAGGTCTTAACAGTCAGCTGGTACAGCAAAGGAGCATTGTTATCTTGATTTTTCAACTTGCTCAGGTCAAACCTTGCTAACCCTGAGAGAAGGGAAGGTTGGTGTAGGGTTATAGTGGTCCCTGAGATGACAGACCAAACATTACACTGGCACTTTGGTTATTTCTTAGTGTGAAATTCCTCCAGCAAAGGAGGAACAGATTTGTTCTAGCAAGTGGGGTGGAGAAAGAGATAAGACTGATTGCAGGGACTGAGATACTTTGAGGAGTAGAACATGTCCTGCTGGCATTTCTTTACCAGCTGTTCTGGTGGTGCTGAATCCATTCAAGTGCACTGCACTGAGGTACAGGTGATTGCCAGCATTAGTTTTTATTTATAATTGTCATAGTCAATGATTAACTTGGACTTTTCTTCAGGAGAACAACTCTCTGTGGGACACTTGACTACCTGCCTCCCGAAATGATTGAGGGAAGAACACACGATGAAAAGGTGGATATTTGGAGCCTGGGAGTTCTGTGCTATGAATTCCTTGTAGGGAAACCACCTTTTGAAGCAACAACGTATCAGGAAACCTACAGAGCTATTTCCAGGGTAAGTGCCAGTGCTTGTTTGGATTAGCTGCGTTGTTTCTGCCTGCATCTGAATTTCTATGTGTTCCATAAAGCAACTAATATTCCCCACAGCTTTTCTAATTTATAAAATGAATATTTAACACTCAAAGTGTTACTAAAAATAGATAAGCTTAACTTTTTTTCTATTGCATGCCCCAGAAAGGCTTCAGCAAACTTAAGTTGGAAGCATGATGAAAATAGACACAATAATACACAAATATTTCTGCAAGCAGCAAGAACCTTGTTCAGGATGATGATGAAATTATTTGATCTCATCTCAATAGGCATAAGGTGCACAGCTTGCAAGGCTGACACGGCTTTCAAGGTGTAACTTGAAGGGTTAAGTAGAGGTCTTTGGTTCTACAGTTTGGTTATTGCCAAAGAACTTTTGCATCATCTTCAGTGTCTTTTTTCCTTAGGTGGAATTCAGGTTCCCTCCATTTGTAACAGAAGGTGCAAGGGATTTAATTTCCAAGCTTCTGAAGCACAACCCATTCCATCGCCTGCCCCTGAAGGATGTCCTTCTCCATCCCTGGATCACAGCGAACTCTACAAAGATTCCCAACAGCAGGAAGAGTGATGGTGCTGCCCCATCCAAAACATAGTTTTAGGAGGGCTGACCTTGTGGGATCAACAAGAGGAGTCTTGTACTGTGACTACTGTAATGCTTACAATAGGAAAAGCAGGTCTTGGAATCTAGTGGCAATTGGAATGCAAATCCTTGGGTTGGCTGGTGTCTTACACTCTAATTGCAACATAAAATTATTTGACTTCTAGCTGGAGCTTGTGAAATATTTAATATACTTGAAATCCAGTTCCATGTGGGCCAGGTTTGTTGATGTAAGTATTAAGCTGTTGGAGGCTCTTGTGCTGTGGTCTGTCCTGAAAATGGTTTCTTGTTCCAACAAGAGGAAGTTGTAGTTCTGGCTTCTTGAACAGTGCAATATCCTGGAGATGCCTGCTCCTCCCTCCCTGGGCTGCTAAGGGTGTCCTACCTGTGGTGTAACCTGAAACTGAGCGAGGTGAATGCATTTTTCAAGTGTTCTAAAAATGATGTGTCAATTATTTTTGTCTCAAGTTTTAAATGTGAGCACTCAACTTCTAAAATAAAGACTTGTTATACTGCACCCAGCAGGGTGAGGCTCCTTGTGGCACTGGTTGGCTCTAACACAAACTCAGAGTTCAATTCCCAGAAGTTTTTAATTCACAAGTTTAACTCCCACCTCTGTCAAAAAGGAAGCTCCAAGTGCTGGTACCACAAAGTCATTTACTATCCCAAAATCCCAACTCAGGATTCCAAGGTAAGTACCAAAGGTGTTGCTACTCAGCCTGGTTGGTTTATTGAGAGCTTGGCCTGCTCTGTCCTTGTTTAAATGAATTTATTGAAAGACATCATCTGAAAGCACTTGAGAAAGGGCTGGAAAATATTCTCAGATGGGATATGGAACAGGAAGTAACATCTGGTGTAAGACATTCTCTAAAAAGTATCAAGTGTCAGCCCTTGTTACCAAAATAAACACCAACTATTTTCCAGTAAAACACTTCCAGCAAACTAAGATAATGCAATTTATTGTGTTTTCAGTATAAGACTTCACCATTTTACAAACAATTTAAAAAAAGAATCCTTTTACAAGCAAGGATTCCAGAATTCAAAATATATTCTCAAATTAATTTAAAATATACTTAGCAAAAAAACTTCATCTAAACAAACTGCCAGTAGTTTATACAACCATATTTATCTTAAGTAATCTGAATTCTGGTCATAATTGATATGAAGTTGTTTCTTTGCAGCAAGAAAACTCTAGTGCCTTCTACTGACTTTTAGGCACATTTATTTTAAATGATTTCAGCTTTATACATTTTGAAAAGGGAGAAGCTTTGAATATTCCTTCTCTATCAAGTTTAAGACAAAACACACTTATCAGATATGATTCTAAATGAAGTAAACAAGGCTGTCTCCTCCTTAGTCTGGAATTTTTAAAAAATCTGTGGTACACATGAAACCTGGGACACCTCAGTGCATCCAACCACCCTCAGTGTTGGACTTTCTGGTCCAACAAGGTGCAATTTCATGTTCTGGCTGAGCGGAGACAAGAGGCTGCTCCTAACAGTCATTTGTTCTTCCGTCCCTCAGCTACCTCTCGTCAAAACTCCATGATTTCCTCCTCTCTATTCCTTAGATCTCAGGGGAAAAAAAAAAAGAGCACCACAAGGGTCTTTCCCTGCTATTTTACTTAACCCCCAGCGTGTTATACTGATTTATCTGTTTTGGGATTTAGGCTTTAGATTAACTGGAAGGTGGAATGTGGATATTCACAGGTGTAACTACATTCTAACAGAGGAGTGTCCCCATAAGAAAAGGAAAAAACTTCTAATTGGTACATTCTCCAGTCTCAGCAAAAAGCACGGGAATGATTCCTCAGAAGCCATGCATTGGAATGTCTGGAGTTTGGGTGCAGATTTGAGTTTCACCCACAGGAGCAGAAAGCTGCTGGGGGTAAATTTTAAGATAAAAAATGTGTTTCCAGTACAAAGCCAGATCTGAGAACAGCTTATCTCTGACTTTGCTCTTTAAGAGTACGTTCACGTAGGAGGTAATTCTGACTACACTGATTTCAGTAGGCTCAGGATTTCTTCCGAGTCTATAAGCATTAAAAAAAAAAACAACTTTAGTAAGGCCAGTTCCCAGCCTACAACTAAAATACGTTTTCAAACAATACTTGGAATATGGGAGCACTCCAAATAGTTTCAGAACAGGGCATCACCTATTGTGACTAAACCAATTATGACTGTGCAAAAATTAATCATGTAGGTACTCCCACTGAAGTTAGTTCAGTGTACATGTTGTACTGCAAGACAGGCTGTAATAGAAGCCTTTTCTAACAAAAGAAACACCCACCTGCCTCTTCAGATTCAATATACACCCTTCCCAAAAGAACTATCCCTGTAGTAAGATATTGTTTATTCTACTGGAAAGAGAATCTCACTATTTCTCAGCCACACAGTAAGGAGCTAATGCTATGAATCAGTTTTGACAAGAAAAAAAGGCTCAGAAAGCTGGAATATAAAGACCCAGAAGTGTGTGCTCATTGTCAAGTATTTATATTACCACCTGCAGTGGAAACCAGATAGCATTTTTACAGGTTTTTCCAAAGAATAGGTGGCAAAAGGGAAAGAAGATCAGGACAGTGCTTTTCACAGTGACATTTACCTGAAAGAACAACTGAAAATGCAAGATGAGGTCATCATGAACACAGTCCCAAATAAGTCTTTTAAAGAAACTCTGCAACCTGAAGAGCTACGTGGATATGGAGCTTTTACAACCCAAAACCCAGGAAGAAATCATGGATTGGAGGTGGGGGGTTTGAAGATCCCGACCTTGCGGCAGTAGCGGACGATGAGGGGCACGGACACCACGGTGATGCTGATCCTGACGGGGGCAAAGAGCTTGTGCACAGCATAGGCCAGCACAAAGGTGCTGGTGCCAGCTGCCATCCTGGACTGCAGGGAGGAGTCACTCAAACCGAGTTTGAAGAGAACTGCAGTCACGTCCACGCCGCTGGGGAAAGAAAAGATTGCTTTAGTTTAAGGTTGCGAGCTAAAAAATAATGAAGTGCTGCGTTTTTTGTCACGCTTCCGACTCAGCCTTTGTAGATAAAATGATCTATTTCTCTACACAGGGATTTTCAGAAAGTTACTGTGAATTTGTTTTGGAATTTCATCTTCCCAAATGCTGCAACAGAGTCTATTCTGTGTCTTGAGGAAATTTATCACCTAAACACGTATTAAACTAAATGAGGTACCTGTTTTTAGGCTTAGTCTTCTAACACAGGTGTACACAGCCTTTAAAATGACAAGTTATCTAAAATCTGGCAAGAGAGGGAAGTATTATGGATCTCAAATAAGCATTATGCACCAAACCCATTAATATTTTAATTCACTATAGATACAGCAGCTTCCATCAAGGTTTTTATGTTTGGAGCAAAATTCCCCACCTGACTCCTCTACGGTTATGTCCCATTTTCTTTTTCACTCTAATCCTGTTTCAGTGACTGTTTTCTGCAGTTTAACACCCAGAAAAATAAGTTTATCTCTAAGCCCCAGAGCTTTTGCATGGCTCTATCTCTCCAGAGCAAAGCAAGGTGTGAGAATAAAAGATATCTGCAAAACAAATACATTCTGTCGCTTGGTCAGTTATTTTGGGGCAGTCTTTGCTGTTTTCAGTGCTGGTGAACCTGTGCTAAGAGGCCATGTACAACTCTCTTTTCTCATGCCTGATGGGAGATCAGGTCCATTTACGGACCCATCTATACTCAGAATTCAGGAGGTGACTGTATAGATCCAACAGCCATAAGGCACAGGTCTCCTGGCAGAGAAAAGCACAGTGGTTAATTTATTTTTCTTGCCTAAACCATTACCTAGAGGTGGCAGACAACGGTACAACCCTCACCTTGACACAGCCAGGTAGAAGACTCCTAGAGATACTAATGAAATTCCAACATGGAAGGAAACCCCTACTGCACCATATTCTTTAAAAACTTGTTTCAGCTGCTGGGATTTGTTGAGTTTCTTGTTTTCACCACTGGGATCGGTGGCTGTCTTTTTGGGCAGTTCACCTGCATCCTAAAAAGAAAACAATTAAAAGTATTTATTAGCATTAAGCACAAGATCCTATTCCAGTCAGTTGAACCAATCTGCAATAATGAAAGAAGAGTGTTGCATGCAGTGATTTGGGAAGACAGTACCACACTTTTGCTCTCTCACATCAGCAGAGCAGATGCCCATGGCAGAGCCCAGACAAGCTCCCATTTCCCAACTATTCCCCTCAAAATGATGCACTGAGCTTGGTGTAAGTCCTTACATAATTCAAGTTTCATAATTCAAACCAGATTATTTGATCCAAACGTGTGCCAAGGCACACCCACACAGCTGCTTGAGACATGAGCCTGCGGTGTCAGAGCTATTTGCTTCCACCCACTGCTCAGCTTTATAAAGTCAATCCTTGGAGCACAGCTTTTTGTTCCAGGGCCAAGCAGCCAGTGGCACTGGAAGCCTACCTGGTACCACACTGATGCTGGCTTAATAACAAGTCACTGATGGAAGAGATCCAACGTTTCAATTCCTATAAATCACCCTTAATCGATCAGCTGATAAAAGGAAGAATTAGGAAGTGTTGAAAGCAACAAGCAGCTCTGTTGCCACGGTGGAGACAACAACCACAGGGACATGCCAGGGCTGGTGTCAAGAGCCCAGCTGCACTGAAAATGTTTGTCACATGGAATTTATGGATAGATTTTTATCTGTGCACATTTCAAGTGCAGAACTTCACAGTAAAACATACCCCGAAGCAATCTGAAAAGAAATCAAAGAAGGGCAGCTCTGCTGGGAGCAATAAGGCAGCCCTTGGAAACCACCCCCCTGTGCTCACCAGGGAAGAAATCCTGACAGGAAGAAAACATTTCCACAAAAACCTCAGGATTTGTCTCTAATTAGCCAGCATTGTCAGGAACGATTAGAGGAGTCCCTTTTTTCCTGCCGAGTCCAGCAGCAGTTGTGACAATGTGACAGCCAGGCTAAAGGCCACCACAGGACAGGTACAGCCACCGAGTGCCTGCCACCACTGTCGCACTGTGGCTTCAAGGCACACAAATTAGAAGAAAAATACTTTTGATTAATCCTTGCACTTGGCAAGATTGTGTATTAGGAAACAAGACAGTCTTACAACACTCATGGTAGGCACACCACCCTGCCCAAACCCTGAAAACCCCTTTGCTGCTGGTTTTCTCTTTTGTAATCATAATTTGTGTTATTCTGTATTTCATTTTGACAGGCAGTCATACTGATACATAATCAGGGAATTGTGTAGCTCAGCTTCTCCTGGTTTTTGTATTTTTAAAATGTTCAAGCCTAATGCATAATTGTAGACTTTTTTTTTGGCTCATGACCTCTGGGTCTTACAGATGGATCATAAGGACTGATGAATTGCTTGTTCTCATCTTCCAAGTCCACTCCAATTCACCCGTGTTCCCAGGCTCACACACCCAGCTATTCTGGAATGGTATTGAAGCAGAATGACAAAAAAAGAACCACTTCAACAGATATTATTTGGACTATCCAGGGCAGTCATGTCCGGTATAATGTCCAGCTTAGCAAGAAAAGGTGCTGCTTATCTCCATGTCATTCTGCTACAGTATTTCAGCTACAAAGCTGATTTTATTCCAACCATTTAGGCGATTCCAAGCATGAAAACATACCTAAAACACCCCGTCATGCTTGGCAACGAGGCTACAGAAATCACGCTGCAAACGAAGCTGTAGAAATGAAACCGTGAACTTTGGAAACGGACCGCGGCACTTTGGAAAGCTCAACCTGACCACCAGCAGGTGTAAAACAGCTCCTCCAGAGAGCCGGGGTACACACGATTTAACGAACGCATTAAAGACACCTCCAAACCACTGAGGAACGCTTTTAGATCGGGGCGTTTCGCGCCTGCAGCCGGAGCTGGGCGGCCCCTCAGCCCTCACGTACCTTGGCGGTGCCGCGGCGCGGGCCGGGCCCGGGCGGGAGCGCGGCCCAGGCGGGG
>WBMZ01020669.1:0-11077 GCA_013400975.1 Atrichornis clamosus | reverse complement strand
AGCCCAGCCCAGCCCAGCCAAGCCCGGCCCAGCCCCGAGCGGCCGCGGGGCGGGAGCGGCGCATGCGGCCCCCGCCGCTCCCGGGCCCCGCCCGCCCAGCGCGCCTCGCCATTGGCTGAGCGCCCGCGGGGATGCAAATGAGCGGCGGCCTCCGCCCAATGGGGGAGCGGGGGACGCGCCGGGATGCAAATGAGCGCTGGGTGGGAGGGGCTGCGCGCTCCCGGCGGCGGAGCGCGGGGGCGCGGATCGGGATGCACCGGGATACACCGGGATATATCGGGATACACGGACAGGGACGCGCCAGGCACCGCCCGCCCAGTCTCCCCGCTCCCACCGAGCTGCTTCCCGGGGACGCCGGGTTAGCGAAGCTGCCGCGCTGGGCGGGGAGGGCGGGGCAGCCGCGAGGCGCAGTGAAACGAGCCCTCCATCCCGGGGGATGCGGACACCCCCCTTTTATCCCCCGCTGGGGCTGCAGCCCCTCAGGAGGAGTGGAAACGACCCCCTATCCCCGGGGATGCTGACACCCCCATCCATTCCCCGCTGGAGCTGTGAGATTCCCCAGGAGGAGAGGAAAGGACCCTCCTATTCCCGGGGCTGCAGACGATCCCCCTGTTCCCAGGGTTGCGGCCACCCCCATCCATCCCCCGCCGGGGCTGCAGCCCCCGGGAGGAGCGGGAACATGCCTCCTATTCCCCGGACTTCGGACACCACCCATCCGACCCCCGCCGGGGCTGCGACCCGCCCCCCGGGAGGAGCGGAGGATGCCCGGTGGAGAACTCGCTGCTTTCCATCTTCTTTGTCCCACCCCGCCATTCCTGGCGCTCTCAAATAGCAAAGTTGGGGGCAAAATGAAGGTTTGAAGCCACTCCCGACCTCTCGGTAGCCCAGTCTGCCTTCTCCCACACGTCGTCCAGAAAATCCAGCCCGGATCCGCCCGCACGCACACCTGTGGTCACTGACCTGAAGCTTTAGTGCCAGGGAAGTGTGGGCTCAGAGCTACGCACCCGGGCGTGGGGGTCCTCTGCCGTCCCTCCGGCCATTCCTTACTATTCCAGTGCTGCCAACTCCGTGTTCCATGTTTCAGTCACACTTGGAGTCTTAAATTTCTCAGTCCCTGAACTCCATAAGCTGGTACTTCAAGGAAAGAAATGCATTAAATGGCATAAATATTTCCTCGTTATTTGCAGTGCACCTGCCCCAGTGCAGGGCTTCGTGGCCAGGCAGGTTCCTCTGACATCTGTTGTGCTGGGGTAAGGTACAACACACCTTTTGGAGAGCTCATTAATAGCACAAATCCACTTCTGCTTGAAGGTTATAACACATAATTACTGGCCAAAGACTTACCTCCTTCCCTCGGTCGTGAGGAATTTCACGTCACACAAACCTGCAGCTTTGCCTGTCACAAAACTGTGATCCCTACACGATCCAAACACGCCGTGCACAGCCAGTGAGAAATGAAACCTTTGGTACAGGAGAGCAATAAATCATTGTAAAGACGACATCTGTTCAAACAGATGCCTGTCAGGACCTTCTGTGTTCATCTGTCCACAGGAAGCAATAAGGAAAAGAGCAAAGGAGTTTTTCCTGGGTGCAGGTAGGACGTCAGGCAACACTTAAGCAGCTGATATGTCAATCAGTTAATATCCAATTAGTAACAAATGAAAAAGTGGCTCATTATGACAGTGGCAAAATGATTAATTTGTCAGCCTGAAGGGCTTTATTTTGATTTAATGATTAGGATAGACAACACTAAATGAGTTATCCCGACCCTCTGATCTGTGCTGGAAGAAGTTTTGAAACCTCAGCATATTTTTGCTCAGAACATGGAAGCAAGAAGCTACATCAGATCTCTAAATTTAGACAGTGCAACTGTTCCCTTTTTTTTTCTCTCTCTTTAATGCTCGTTTTCCTCCTCAGTTTCATATCTGAGTGGTTCCGTGCCTTTGCTTCCAGGTAGGAGAGTGCCTGCAGCTACAAAAGAGGAATCACACCCTGCCCTGGGGCTGGGAGGTGGGCAGTGGATCACTAATAACACCTAGAGCACGTCTCACCTGCCCAGAGACATCTACTTCAATTTTAATTTTTTCTTAAAGGCTCCTTACTGCACATGGGCAGCAGTTCTTGAACGCTGAGTATTCCATATTCATATATTCCATAATTTGGATCCAGTAGTGACAAGGTACAGAAAGCAACACCCGATCTTCAGGTGACACTTAGCTTGTCTTTCCCCCCACCTTGCTGCAAGAACCTAAGTAGTACAGAATGAGATAAATTAAGATATTGAAGGGCTGAAAAAATAGGGTTGTTCAATATGCAACGTCTACACAGCACCAAATTTTTAAAACTTCTGTGATTTAGGACCAGAACTGAGCTCCCAGGAGTGTAGTCCAGCTCAGGAGGGAAGGAAAAGAGCTGATGAACAGTGTCGGGATGAGAACAAGTAGGGAATAAAGTCTGGAATTACTGAGGTGTATCCTGCTCTTTTTGGATGATTCTGATGGGGCTTGGAGCAACCTGGTCTAGTGGGAGGTGTCCCTGCCCATGGCAGGGGCTTGGAAGTGGATGAGTTTCAAAGTTCTTTCCAACCCAGACCATTCCATGATTCTCTGATTCATTCCTCTGGTAAAGCTTCAGTTTGTGTGTGAATTCCCCCATGAGTTAAATGAAGAAAAGTAATTATTTATGAAGCACCAGGGGCAGGAGTTGGGTCCTTTGTTAAGAGAAGAGAATTGAACTTCCTCCTCAAGCCCTGGCAGGGCTGGATCCAGCCCAGCTGCCCTCGAGCAGTGCCAGGGTTTTGCGGGAAGTGATGGGATTTCTGGATAATGGTGATGCACTTTATCTTCCACAGCTCTATGAGGGCGCTCAGAGGGCTGAGCAGGCTAAAATTAGCAGGTGCCACATTAACAAGCGCTGCCTAATCAATGCTAATGAAGGGAAGGACGAAGGCTTGGCCGAGTGTCCCTGGCCCATCCTTAGGGTTCAGGTATTTGGGGGAATATTGGCCAGGATTTTCATCAGCCCTTCCTGCCCAGCTGCTGTAGCACTTCTGGTGAGGCTCTTGGCAGCAAAAACTTATTTCATGTAAAAGGAACATATATATGTCTAAATTTATCTCCTGGAAAGGTCTAGAGGGAAAATGGCACAAGAACATGAGAATCTCTACGCAGTGATAATCTATGCTAAAATCATCAAAATAAATCTATGCTGAAATAAATCATCACAGGCATCGGTGGAAATGAATTTACATCAGCTCTGAATCTTAACTCACAGATTCTGTGAACTACCATAAAGCACTTGGCAAAGAAGTTTATTCCCCACTGTGGAGTTACTGGATGGTTGGGAAAAAAAGTATTAAAAGGGTTTCTTCCTCTGTGGAATTTTAGTGTAATGGCAACAAACCCCACAGAATTTCTGCAAACCCAATTGCTTTGACTCCTACTGAATGCTTAAAGGCGTGTCCACAAAGACATTTTGCCATGAAATTAAAAAACCTGCAAATGGAAAGACACGTTTTGAAACGTAATGAAAAGAGGGATGAGAGATGGATTTAAATGAACCGGGCCAAAAGAGCTTTCAGGACTTCACTCATCAGGCCCTAATTTTCTGTCCTGGTTCTGCCCATGCCAATTCCTGCATCAGCTCAACTCTCAATGATTTGAAAGTAGCTTGCCATGGATCCAGCAACCCCTTGCATCCTAGGAAGTGTTGGGAGGATTAAATCCAGGCTGATACATGGCAGGAAGAGATACATCCATCCTTGCCAAAAGATGGTGAAAGAACTGTCCATTATTAATCACTATAAATTGAATTTCAGAGTGAATTATGCTTGCCAATGGGCATCTCTTGTTTTATTATCTTACAGGAGAAAATGAAAATGAAGTGTCATGATATGGAAATGACCAGAGGGGTCAAACATGTTACTGTGAGGAGGGGGAAATCAGACAACTTCTCAGAGAAACAGCCTGATGGTTTTTTGCATACAGACTATCATATTTTATGAGCGGAAGATTCACTTTCTAGCCACACAAACAGGTCGATAAAAAGGTACATTTGATCTGCAAATTAAAATTAACCTTCCAATTGATTTTGTTTCTTTTAATACCCTGAGAACCCTTCAGAAGGTTCAAAAATAGCATTTTAAGAAGGCTGTTACTGCTGTAGTGTGTTTCTTTGAGGAGATGTCGTGAGCACCACGATGTGAATTGTCCTTAAACCAGCCCGAGCTGCTGCCCCCGAGTGAATTCCCCGTCACGTTGTGCACCAGGAGCGAGCCAGGCTCTCTTCAGGGTTCTAGACAGGGATTGCTCTGTCATGGGTTGTACAACTCACAGCAAAAATGTGCTGCTCCCTCCAAACCGCTCACAGCCCGCACCCTGCCCTGCCCTGCTCTGCAGCTAAATGCAGAATTTCTGGAACAAAGGCATGGGACATTCAGGCATCCCTGTCCCTGCCTCTCCCTTTCATCCCCTGGCATCTCCAGGCCCAGGGGAACCATGGCTAGGGGCTAAGAAATGGCTGTTTTCAGTGATTTGCACCATTTTAATCCCTTCTACTTCCCCAAAATCCTACGGGGCAAAGCATCAGGCTCTCAGCAGTTGTTGTCCCTGCTTGTGCCAGCCAGCTCTGCCTTCCTCTGAGCTGCAGGACAATCATTACTCAGGGAGAAAATGAAATTCTGTCCTCTCTTCTCCCACCCTGAGATTCATTCCCACTCTCTGGGAGGGGACCACAGAACAGGACGTTGATATTCACACACAGGTGCACAGAGGTTTGAGTTTTGGCAGGTTTCCTGCTCCCAAAACGCTGTTGGTTTTTTTAGGCTAAGAGAGTTCATGGGAACACCCACGCCAACCCCACCTGAGCTTTGCCGCCAGCGTCATTTCCCGGCTTCATCACAACGTCCCAGCAGATGCAGCCCGTTTTGATGTGCCGTAAGACAGACGAGAGATGCAGAGAGTCAGACAATGTCCTGCAGGTAGAAAACTTCACGCAGACCCTAAATGACTGCTCAGCACCTCCTAACGCCGGGTGGGTCACGTTAAACGATGGCCAAGGCAGTGGCATAAGGGTGGTGAGCCAAGCTGCCACTCCCATGGTGCCAGGAACTGCGTTTATCCCTCGGGATAAAACCTGCATCAGCTCCAAACTCAGCGGGGACATCTGGCCCAAAGAGCTTAATTCTCCCCCTCGAATGTTTAACCCAAATAATACATTGGCCCTGTATCAAAGTGCTCATTCCAGCTGCAAGTGTGGTGCTGGTAAATTCAAGATATAACACCACTCCACAGGACACCCCTTGGATGTTTGGAACATCAGCTGTGCAGGCTGATGGCTTTGAGAGGGACGCAGGAGGAAGTTCAGAGGAATTTGGCATTTCTGCTCATCACTGTTGGTTTTTTTCCTGTAGTCAGACAAACCATCATGACCCTCTGGAAGAACATGCAAGTCATCCTCCTGTAGGATTATTTTCCAAGCAATGATTGTCGAAACAAGGCTAGAAAAATTGCAGGCATTGTAACAAATTAAACTCAGGGCTACATTTCCAGCTGTCTGGAACAGCTCCTTTGTTTTAGACAACAGTTCCATTAATGTTCCAGAGTCTGTGATTATTTGAGCTCTCAACAACATCCTGTTATTCATTATTTCTCTCCAGGAATGAACAACCATGCTCCTGAGAGCTTTGAGGTTTTAGGAAAAAGTCCAGTCATGTCACAAGCTCCATGACAGTGTTTTGCAAGCGAGTCCTCTCCCGTCAATTCTAAAATAAAAACATTTTCCTGCTCTCTGTTTATTCATTATTGTCACTTGTTACAATAGGCTTTGTTGGTTTAGACCAGCAGCTTACACACAATGCTCTGCACTTCCCAGAGGGCCATGAACTGTTTCTAAGGGATGCAAAAAGAAGGGATGTGAAGGTGCACAGGGGAATCACCTGGATCACTGGAGTAAGGACGAGATGGCAAATGAAGAGGAGATCTGGGATCCCAGACTTGTTCTTGTGTTGAAGTGTCTTAGCAACTACTCAGGCTCTCTGTGCAAACAGTTCTTGTGATCCCTCTTGCAATCAACCCTTGCTTTTCTCTACAGATGTTCCCTAAAAGGCTGTCTCTATTCCAAAAGTGTCAACAGGTGAGAAAGACAGAAGGAATAGCAATTCTACACATGGAAAATCGGGGAAATGCACTCAAAGAAATGACTCAGTCAAGCAAGGAATGGCCAAGGTTTTTCAAACCCAGATGGATGCTCCTGTCTCAAGACTGGCCATCTAAGGAACAGAGGAATATTGCCCTGGGATGCCATTCCAGCAGTCCCTGCTCTGGGACAAGGTACATTCCAGCCTCTGCACTGAGTACGAAACCAAGGGATTGGGCAACGGAGCTGGGAAGGGGCTGGAGCAGCAGGAGCAGCTGAGGGAGCTGGGAAGGGGCTCAGCCTGGAGCAAAGGAGGCTCAGGGGGGCCCTTCTGGCTCTGCACAAGTCCCTGACAGGAGGGGACAGCCGGGGGGGATTTGGGATCTGCTCCCAGGGAACAGGGACAGGAGGAGAGGGAACGGCCTCAGCTGTGCCAGGGGAGGGCAGGATGGACACCAGGAGGAATTTCCCCATGGAAAGGGTGGTCAGGCATTGGAAGGGGTGGAGGTGTTGGAGTCCCCATCCCTGGAGGTGTCCAAGGAAGGCCTGGACGTGGCACTCAGTGCCCTGGGCTGGGGACAAGGTGGGGATTGGGCACAGGTTGGGCTCCATGGCCTGGGAGGGCCTTTCCAACCTGATCCCGTGAGTAAATCCCACAGGTCCCTGCCCGGGCGCTGTCTGAACACCAAATCCCACTGCAGGAATCGGGCTTGCAGGTGCACAGCAGTCCCTGAGAGCCAGGCCAAGCCTCTGTTGCCTGGTTTAAGGAACCCCACATTTGAAGATGACATTCTTGGCACCCTCCAGGGCTGAGCTCGGGGCCTCAGGGCACTGAGCAGGGCTCAGACGCCGAACCAGCAGCTCCAGGAGCAGCCAAAACAGGGAAGATGAGGAAGTTCAGATGGGAAGCAGAAGCCCAGCCAGTTCTCCAAGGCCTGGCAGCTGGAAGCAGCAGAGCTCGGCTCAGCTCTGGGCTGCAGACCTGTTGAGTAGGTCACGCTGCCTGCAGAGACTGAGCTGCACACGCTGCTGGAACGGAGGCCAAGCCTTCCTGGTGCCTCCAGAGATGCTCTTAGCCCTGAACGATGAGGTAGCACAGCCCAGGGGCAGCTCATGATGGATGCCCACAGAATGTCCCAGTCAGGACAGGCACTGAGAGATTGGATTGCCCTTATCTTGGCCTACAGAACAATATATGGCAATTTCATGCGGAATAATTGCGTTCCCTTTTTTAGCCTCTTGACAGATAAGACCTCAGAAAAAAATATAAAAAATAACTTGTCCATGTTGCTTTGTTAACTCTTTCAGAGAGGATTTAGACCAGATCTTCCTCTAAGTGACAGGAAGGATGACTGTGTCTTAAACCTACAAAGCCAATTTTACCTGCTGAGGATTGAACCATTGAGTCAAGCTGTGGATGCAGCCAGCTGGAAAACCAAAGCTAAAACATTCCTGCAGTAAAGTCCAATCCATAGCATGACATTCATCCCGAGAGACTGCACTTACCCCAGTGCTCACAACCCCTCACAACACAATCCATTGGCATCAGTGCTGTGTAAAGCTAATGAGAAACAACTCAAATGTTTTGTACTGTCCCATTATTTCATACCCTCAGCAGACAGTTACACAATGATCTTTAAAAATAGAACCAAAAAACACACTTTAAAAAAAAAAGTTATTAATATTCTGTGTGGATTTTGATTTTTCACAGTGTTGTACTTAAAGTTTTTATTATACTGGTACCATTTAATCAGAAAATAATTGATCTTTTCAGAATTAATGTATTACCTGCTCATGTCCCACAGAACATCAAATTGTCCAAAATGAGTTCTGAAAGTGTCCTGAATTGCAGAACCTTTGGCTTGCCAAGATGACAAAGCCCTTTATTCTTGAAATGCACCTTGATTAGTCCAACAGGACTAATTAATCATGGAAAGTTACTCCATTAGTAGGCACTCCAGCATGGTCAGAACAAACCTCAGGCACTTGTAGAGGCACACTTCTGTTTGGGTTTGGAAAACCAGGTTTGGAGCAGCGTGGAGCACATCCCCCTCCTCATTAAGGCTGGTGTGGAGGAATTCTGAAAATCTGGGCCTGCATTTGGGAGCTCTTTGTAACAACATTTGTTCACGTGTGGAAATACGGCTGGATGGAGCCTTTAGGTCACTGCAGCAGGGTCTGATTTGGGGAGGATGAGCCCCTGTTTGATGTTTTATAATTAATACATTTTATTAATTTATATTTTAATATTGCCTCTAGCAGTATGTCACGTTTCTGAAAGCAGGATAAGGTGGCGAACAAGCCCATATTCTGAATTCCAGGCAGACTTCTGCCCTGCATGTGCAATCCATATCAGCATCAAAAATCAGGAGGCACATCCTAGAAACAGCTCCCAGAAGAAAAGACTGCTCTAAACCCACTGGGAGACTACTCAGAGAAACTCCTGCCCAATGCCAGGAGTTTAGGAGTCTGCTGGTGGGTGCTTCATTCATTCATTTCTGCTCTTCCAGCCTCTGCACTGGAGCCAGCTTTGTCAGAGGCGTGCACTGAGAATTTCATGGCTCACAGCTGATTAAAGCTGGTTTAAATCGATTTATTGAGGAAAGCAGATGGGCATGGACAGCCAGACCTGTGGGTTCAGTGGGTTTTGCCTCGGGAAGGGGATGGGCTTTATCACACCCTGACATACCCAGAAAATGAGAATTATCTGCAGGAGTCTTAGAAACCTGGGAGGAGTTCAGTCGGTTTCTAGGAGAACACCACATTCCTGTGAAAGTCCCAGATCTTCCCGAGTCAAAAATTTCCACTGTAGCCAGCGGCCCTGCTCAAAATTGGTATTGAAGTACAGCTCCCAGGGGTCACTCCGGCGCCTGTCCTCCCCCGGGAGCAGGGGTAGGAGTTTCCCCTGGAAGAAGCCCGCAGGGATTTGATCCCGGTAGGTGGAGGCTCACTGATGCTCTTTTGCTAACAATTGCGTTTCTGAGCCGTGAGCTGCATTCCCTGCCTGGGTGGGGCATTTCCCTACCCTTGTGCTGGGGGAGTCGCCTAAGAAACAAAAAAGTCGGTGTTTCTCCCCAAACAGGAGGGCAGGGCGGGGTGTTTGTGGGTGCGGGGGGCTCCTTTCTGCTGGTGCCCCCCTGCCTGTGCACACTGACACACCTGCAGAGACACACGGACAGCGTTAGGGCTCTGGAGAGGAGGCTCTGGGAGAGATGCTGCTTCCCAGAGGAAGGCACGCGGATGCAGGGGACATAAAAGCCAGCGGCTGCAGGTGGAGAGGATCCGTCCCCTCTGCAGCCCATCGCGTGCCCGGGTTCATCTCACACAATATATTTCTACAGATACATATATATATATATATACATGCACCCACCTTGTCATTCAGGTTCTGCAGCGCCTCCTTCCCCGTGGCACTCCTGATCTCCACCTTTCTCCCGAATTCAACAGATGGTTCCCCTCCCTTCCCGCTCTGCCTGGAATAGACGGACTGAGCATCCGGACCCAGGTGGGCAACATCCTTCTGCTTTGCTACGACTTTGTTACATCCGCGGCCCACCGAGAGGGAGTCGAAGTCGATGGTCTTGTTCTCCAGGGAACCTTCCACCGGGCAGAACATGCCACAGAATTTCTGCCGGGGCTTGGGACTGCCCGAGCCCAGGTTTTTGAAGAAGGCTGGCACTTCTTCTTCCTCGCCCTGCCGCCCGTTCTGCTTCCTCTCAGCCATGGCTGGGGTGGTCTCCCTGCTCAGGGGAAATAACAACAGCAGTAACCAGGAGGATCCTTCACACACACACACACAACCACACGCACACACGCGGGAACGGGAGAGGTGGAAAAAAAAAAAAAGGAAAGCGATAGGAAAGCGCTGTCTCTGGGTCCTAGAGATACGGCAACATCAACTGCAAAGGGCTGTGCCCGGCAGGTCCCCTGCCCCCATCGGCTCCAGCCAGCCTGTGGCTCGCTCTGTCTCTTTGATGCAGCGCAAAGTTGAGGGAAGGATGGGGCAGATCCTGCTGCAATCAAGGGAGGAGGCTTCAAGTTCCCAGCATCCAGATGGGGAGGGAGGGAAAAGGGAAGAGAGAGAGAGAGAGAGAGGGGGAAAAAAATTAAAAAAATAATTAAAGAAAAATGCTCACTCTGCAGCAGAAACTGAGGACTGCTCCGGAAGTGATGCGAGTGGTGAATTGGCAAATGGACTCGATCAGGTTGGAGCAACAGCCCCCATCACACCCACCCTCTCCCCCTCCCCTTCCCCGGCGTGCGGCTCTCGCTGTTCCAGGGAGGCTGAGGGGGCCCGGGCACCTCCTCCCCTCCGGCTGCTCCCGCTCCCCGGGCAGGGCAGAAAGGGGCTCTGCCTCCCTCCCTCCCTTCCTCCCACCGCCCTGCCCCTGCCTCCCCCAGCCCCGCAATGGTGGAGCCGGCGAGTGCTCCGGGAATCCCATTGTTCCTCACTTTTCCCAGCGCGGCGGAGCCGGAGGGCGGGAGCAGCTGGGATCGCGGCTGGGTCAGTGGGGCTGCAGGAGCGGAGCGCTGACTCAGCTTCCCGGGGTTTGGGGCATCGCTGGTGCAGACCCTCTTCAGGGGGGAAAAGGGCTGATTGATGGCACTGGAGAGAGGATGAGAAAGAGAGACAGATGGGAGGGGGGTGTGGGAACCGGGGGAGAGAGGAAAACGAGCTGGCAGCCAGGACTTACCTCCAGGAGCCGAAATTAGTGACCTTGCGAGTCAATTAAGCCTCTGCAGTGCCAGGAGACCCCGGTTCCTCCCTGCGGGGGATCAGGGGAGGCAGCCGAAGGCGGCTCCGGCTGAGGGCAGGTTCCTAGAGGAGGAGACAGAGCAGCCCCGTGCGCTCCTGCCCGTGGTGACAGCGACCCTGCGACGGGGGCGAGGGGACCTGGGGGAGACGGGGGCAAAGGGAGATGGGGGCAGAGGAGGGGTGGGG
>WBMZ01020660.1:0-20104 GCA_013400975.1 Atrichornis clamosus | reverse complement strand
GTCTTTTAAACTAAGACAAGTATATATCTTCAGTCATTATTGATACTTTCCCGTACCCTCTCGTGGTTTCAAAAAACCAAAAGGATTCAGTCTGGCGTTTTAACTTGCTCTTCCATGTGCTGCTAATGATGGAAATCAAAGACAATTAACTATTGCTCATTAATGTCTTGGGGTTTCTTTCATCTCTCATTCTCTCTTTCTCTCCCTCTTTCTTGCCCTTCACCATTTCTCAATGTAAGTAATTCAACAGGGACATAAAGAGAAGGTGGCAAAGCACACTTTCACAAGCAGAACAAGGCTCACTATAGCCACATACTTTTTACATGTTAGGGTCCATAGATAAAAGTGGCCACGTTCTGGCTACAAAAATTGAACTCATATTTTAGAAGAATTTTGGCATAGTTAGTTCAAGGCAGGTACCTTTAGGAACACTAGTGAAAGCAAAAGTAATCTACTAAGGCAATATTTAAACCAAATCACAATCAGAAAATATCCATTATGTTTTATAAATTGATCCATAACATTTTATATGGGAAAAGTACTACCTAACTACTACCTAATAAAAATTTCCTAGCGAAGTTAAGGTGGTTTGTAAGTAAGGCTGACTGAATACTAGGCACTCCCATACACTAGCTGGAAGCTACAATGAACAATGGATCATATGCTAAAGCATACGTAACCACATTGAAGAGCTAAAAGGAATTACATTTGAAACCATACACGATTTCATTCGGTTAGAAGGAAAAATATTCTAATGTTAAAGTTCTGGGAAAAGACAGCTCTCTATAAGACTTAAATGCCAAACACCTTGTAAAACCATAGAGAATACAGATGAGAATAAGCAAAGGGAACAATCTCTCAAATTCTGTATTAAAATGCTGCAAGAACGTATCATCTTTTTTAATAGATACAATAATTAGATAATTAAGATTTAGATAATTAAGAGTTAATTGTACAATGCATATATAACTTCAGTATTACTAGAGCAGATGTTTTGAGAACAGTTGGAGTTACGTCAAAAGTAAAGAGCAGTGGAATAAATTACAGAAATGTCAGAGAAGTAAGGAAGGCCCTATTAACTTACCACAGTGAGTAGGACTCTCATCACTCATATCTCCACAGTCATTATCGCCATCACACAAATACGTTCGAGGAATGCAAATATTTGTGCTTTGACATTTTGTAAAACCAGACTGGCAAGTACGCTCCGCTTTAAGGAAGGAGAAAAAAAAAGCAAAAGTTCTTTAGAGCTTTTTACAATACTGTTATGCTGTATCTTATTGAAAGATATGTAACATTAAAAAGAGTCCCACTTGTTAAAGTGATTCACTCATACTCCTCATGTTATATGGAAATAGTTAAACCATTGCTTTTACTAACAGAAGTCCTGACAAAAAACATGATCAAAAACCCATGTGCCAATACTTGTGGGTGAGGGAATGAAAATATATTCACACTCTAATGCCTACATTTGCAACGAGCTGGTATGGTATGGTATGATCATCAGATCAACTACGAATGACTAATAGACTAGGAATTTCAAATAGTCAGATTTCTCTAAGAATTAAAAAAATTGTCACAAATAATAAGTTTTTTTAAAAATCAGTGTGCACACAAAATGAAAACCCCTCTAAATACATTTTCATCAATTTCTTTAACTCTAGATATACATTTTCACTGAAGATCTTTTAATCTTAGTGCAAAGGTGTTATTATTTTGATGAACTGAAATAGTAGCAATTATTAAACTAATAAGTCTACATCTTTAAGAAAACAAACATAACTGATAAATTTTTATAAGGCATATCATTTTAAATCGTGCCATAACAGAGTCACAATATACACTCCTGATGATTAAATCTAGTATAATTAAATATAGCATGACACAAAGTAAAAACCCATTGTCAAACTCCAGGATAATCCTGCAAAAATATAAACCCTGCATCCAATTTATCTGAAATAATCATTTTGAAATCCATGGCATTACTCACAAGACTTAACATTATGTACTGCACGAGCATTTGTGGCATCAAGGCAGACTACTTAAAGCAACATTTATTATATAATATCTTAGGATATTCCAGAACGTGTTTTAACAATTCTATTTGCTTCAAATAACACAAAGCAGTATCTGTAATGTAAATAAAAGACTTTTTTGTCCTTTTTGCTGATTTTGTCAGACTTCTTTACATAAGATCACATTTCCCTCTTCCATGGTCTAGAGAGTCAGACTCAAACAGGCACTAGGTACTACGGCTAAACTTACGGCAATTTCTCTCATCTGATGTGCCATTATCATAACAGTTGTTTACTCCATTGCAGACATACTGAAGGGCTATACACCTTCCATTATTGCAAGTAAATTCTGTGTGGGAGTCACAGGTTCGGAACAAGCAGCCGAGCTCGTCACTGTTATCTCCACAGTCATTGTAGTGATCGCAGCGGTAATGATAGGGTACACATCGCCCATTGCCACAGGTAAAAGCTGTTGGCTGACAAGTATGGAAAGCTGCAGGAAATTAAAAACAAAACAAAAAAAATGTGGATAAAATATAATCTAAGTTCTCTGACAAAGTAACAAGTAAAATCACAGTAGTTTTACCTGCCAGGGCAAACACAGCTGCAAAACGGACTGCATGAAAAGTAAAATACATATTTTAATTAAAAAATTAGAAATTGGCTATACATGACAAAAATTTAATACTATAGTGCTTCTGGATTCTAAGGCAAATCACTAGTCATTCAAACTTCAAATCTGTGAGCAAACAAGGGATTGTTTCCAAACTACAGCTGTAAGATCCATGATCATAAAGCCACAGAGCCATGATCCATGATCCATGACAGAGAACTCAGAACAGGCAAGACACAGTATACTTTCTAATGCAGTTATTTTAAATGCTTACCACACACACTTTCCAACTCATCACTGCCATCACCACAATCATTGTCATTGTCACATTTCCATCGCTCAGAGATGCATTGCCCATTAAGGCATGTGAAGAAACCAGCATCACACCTGGTACCATTATCCACAATACAGTGCTTGTTGTTATTGGCTAAATACCAGCGACCTTCAGAGGGGCACTGACATTCTGCACCAGCTGGACCTAAATGTATGTTTGACAGATCAAAAAAATAAAAATAGGCTACAAAGAAAATGAAACATATTTAACATTGATGCTTTCTAAAGGGCTCTATGAAAATGTTCACAGCTGTAATACTGGTAAAGACAAAGAAATTTTCACAATTCCTGTATGATCTATTTGCTTAGACAGTAGTGTGGTGACTTAGACTTTTATCTTAGTTAAGCATATGTAAACCCATTAAACCCACAAAAGTTATTTCAGGGTTCCTTACAGGAACTGAGATCAGAATCTGGAGTATCTTAGTACTTGCTTGTTGTCCAAACAGCTTTTTGACGGCAGCAAGATGTGCTGCAGTATGTGATGCTTTCAAATATCACAGCTATACCCACTGAGACTTTATTTCTCAAAATGAAAACAGGTGTTCAAAACTCCTTGCAAGAGACAAACTGCTCTTCTCAAAATTAATGAGAAGCTGGAGTTCTTTTCAGGCAAGACAGATTTTCAATGGCATTTAAGATGCTACAAATTAAAACAGGCCCTGAATGAGTTTTCCCAAGTCAAGGATCATAACTTCCAAAGATCTACAGCACATGAAACAGTTCTGTAACACTTACGGAATAAAGAAATAGCAACCATAAAGACTTCTGAAATCTTGTAGGAAACATGTGATCAGTATACAGCAAGAGTATATATTCCTAAGGTTAGCATATGCTGCAGCACTCAATGTCTCATTAAAGAAAAGTTTAAACCCTAGAAAACAATGCTTTGGTTTAAATTAGAGAAACTCGTAATTTTTACTTGTGAGGATTCTCAGACACAAACATTAGGTGTGTTGGTAAAATACCATGATCTTAAATGGTAATCATTTTGATTGCAATTAAAAATAAAATAGATATTAAACATTTGGCAACACTAAGAAATATTTTAACTGTCCCCATATGACTAGAATTTTTATAGTATAAACTCTATACAGGCAGCAACAGTAATAGCTTACAGTCAGCAAGCATAACAGCTTACCTGGTGCACAGATGTGACTGCAGCCACCATTGAACTGGTTGCAAGGGTTGATACACTGCTGCTGCTTAGTCTTTGCCCAGACATGAATATCCATCGGTCTTTGTGGAAGATTCATGATCATTACAATCTGATCTGAACCATCATACTTATTAGCTCGATAAATGCTTCGTGTATTCCAGTCTGTCCAATATATGTGCTGATCAAACAGTGTCATTGCAAATGGATGCAGAGCAGTGCTAACAATTACCTCACGATTTGTACCAGTGAGAGTGCATCTCTCAATCTTCTGCCTACAGTAATAGAAATCATTACATCTTAAAAGGAAGCAGTCTTTTAACTTATTTATAAAGCCATGCCCTAATTAGTCTGGCAACTAACATCCAACATTTCAGTAGTGTTCATCAATATCTAGGGTGCTGCTATGCTCCCCCTGCTCCATTAACTAGAGTTTGAAGCAGAAAAGTCTATGTTTCATTTGATATCCTGAATTCCTCTTAAAATAGACATCCCATTACAAGTGCCTTGCCCCCCTGCATGTAGATGAATCCAATAGCTGCCTTCTGCTCAGAAGATTCCATAGAGGCACAGGCCATAGGATTTATTACATTACGGAGAATACTCTTCTGATACAGCAATGGAGAAGTTTGAGAAAGAACTTCTGTGCTTAAGGAACCAGAGGGGAAAGGTCTAATTGTTGCAGTAATTTCTCTGAGACCATGGATGAATTTGAATGGATAGAAAATTGAATTATTTTTTAACACTTTCCTGCTGATGGAAGGAATTCTGCTGGCATAAATTCAAGGGTAGAGCTCTGTCTGGTAGGCAGCAACAAGAACATGAGGCCAAATTCTGCAGGTGACAAGCCTTAATCATGAGCAATGAACGATGTAAAATGTGTGCTGGGATTGTGTTTGTTAGAGAAGACACTTATAAAAGTCCCATATTGCACGTAAAATAAACAAACAGCCAGTGGGTACAAGAGCATAAAGCAGAGGGCAAAATCTACACTGTGACATAACTTCTTATTTGCACAGCAGTTTCACATCAATATTAAAACCTGACCTTGCATTGCTATTAAGTAATTCTTAACATTCTATTATGCCAAGTACCAAATTCAATTGAATGCCAAAAACCAGTTTAGAAATGAGGAAAAATAAATGAGTTATTTAAATATTAACCAAATGTAAACCAACAAGTGTGTTACCAATACATACAAATTTGCATCAGCCCAATACAGCTGCTGTTCTTCATAGTCCAGGGTGAGTCCATTTGGCCATATCAAATTTGTGCTCACAATAGGTGTTCTGAAGTTTCCTCCAAGTGTAGCTCGTTCTATCTTTGCATTTGAACTCCAGTCAGTCCAGTACATATACCTGTCAATAACAGCATTATATTTTCATAAAATAAAGCTCACAAAGCTCTTATCTGCTCCAGAGTATTTCCACCCTGGTATCCCTCACTGAAGTATGGAGTGCAAGACTACAGGAAAAGATCTTCCTCTATTTTGGCCCATATTGACATGGGAATCTTCTAGCAGGGATCACTGAGGTCCACTGGAATGAATTTCAGAAAACTTTTTTCAACTCTTATGTGAATCCAGTAAAGTCAATTAATCTCTTTCTTATCTTTCTTAATTTTAAACAGAGTATAATTAGCAATGAAATTAGAAGTACAGTATAATACAGTAATGCCCTCAGCTGCTCAGGAAATGTTTTGATACGGGAACAAGAATTCTTCTGAAGCGTTCAAGGAATACAAGAGAAAAAGGGCTAGGGCTATAGGAAGTGTCTGGCAGTCTTTGTCAAAGTCTAAACCGTAACGTCACCTGCAGTCAAAACAAAGTGCACCACATACCCTCTGCAGGGATCTAACACAATGGCTCTCGGTCGTGGCACCCGGGCGATCACTGTGCGGTTTGATCCATCCACAGCCATCGAGCTGATAGTCTGATTGAGGTAGTCACTGTAGTAAACTCTGTTGTTGATCCAGTCAAAGGCTATGCCATCTGGGGTCCCCAGGTCTTAGACACATGCAAGCAAACACACACAAGATCAGCACTGTTTCCTGAGGCACTGCAACATTCTTCATCTGTTATAATTTGGCAACAGCAAAGACTTCTTTGAAATGCCATTGGTACCAGTGCAAATCTGTCCATTTAAAACCCTGAAGCAGTAATACTTAAAACTCAGGCACTCCTGTGTATGCAATAGTGTTAGAAAGACCTTTTCCTCACATAAACTTAAGTTCTGGTTGCTATTCTCCAGGTAGCAGGAATCAATATAATCCATATAATTTTAACTTATTACAAATAATTTATATACAGAATAATATCTATCCAGTTTTATATTTCCATTTCATTGTGATCAAGATGAAATAAATCTCAGAAAAGGGAAAAAAATGAGGAAGCAGAAGGAGCATTTTATTAGATGTTTTAAATAAGTGGTCTACCTTGAGCTTTAGCATAACCTGTTGAGTTAGTGCTAGGTGCTGCAGTCCATTTTTTTACGTACCAAATTACTTTGTACCACATTTCAGCGCACTTACCAGATGCAACTACTGTTGGAGAGCCAATTCCTGAGTAAATACTAACGTAACTGATTCTTCCTGTTCCTGAAGGATAACTTTGTGTAAAATATATTCGGTTGTTTATGCTGTCAAAATCCAGAGCCACAGCAGTTCTTAACACATTGACTGTGCGGAAGGGAGGACTGTGATTTTCAGGATCTAGGTGAATACTTCTGAGGGCATTCTCAAGAGCAAAAATCAGGTAATTATCAGTTGAAATGGAACACCTCTTGCCATCACTGCCTAGTGTTCCAAAGGCACAACCACATTTCGGTGTCTGCATGTCAGGGAGTGCAAAACAGAGGTGAGAACAACCTCCATTGTTGTCCAGACAAGGATTGTTATTGACATCCAGAGGTGAACGAGACTGAAAATCACTGTTGTAAATTGTAACATCCCTTAGCCAATTAATGTTATCTCTTATTACTGTTGGTTGATCAGTATTGCCTGGCTCCTTGCTGGCTTGGAAGACTTTTTTCAGGTTTCGATCCACCCAGATCATAGAATTGCCGAAGACAGTGATACCATATGGAGTTGGATAGCGACTGCCATAACGCACAATTTCAACATCACCACCATCGGGCTGAATTCTTGCAATCATATCTAAGGAATCATCCACCCAGTAAATATAGCCATTGCTGTGATCTATGGCCAACCCACGAGGTGTGACAATGCCCTCAGACACAAGAACTGTTCTGTTGGTGCAGTCAAGAAATGCACGTTCAATCTTTGGATTTTGCCCATAATCTGCCCAGAAGAGGTATCTGTTTTTTGGGTCAACTACTACGTGCCTTGGCATATCTATGGTAGTTTTCAGAAGGACACGGCGATAAGTTGTGTTTAAACGCAAAACTTCTATAAAAGTCTCTGTCAGGAATGCATTTGTAAAATAAAGATTTCCTGCATATATAAAAAAACCAAACCAAAACAAAATATCAGAAAAACAAAAGAGAAAGTTAATATTAGCATCAATACCTGAGAAACACAAGCTGCTAAAATACCAATGAATAGCCATCATAAATATCTTAGTAGTTAGAAGCATAAGGTACTTGCCTACAATTTGATGAAATAGGGAGAGGACACCCAAACTGAAAGTAGTCAATTAATTTCTAAATCCTCATGGATTGACATGGGTATCAGTACTATAAGATCAAAAGTGCATTCATTACAGTTGTTATTTAGGTGCACTGGTTTTTTTTTAATATTTATAAGCCTCTGGTTTGCCCTTCCTACCCTTATCCCTTTGCCTTTTAAATCACATAACTATGAAATCCATGTTATGGCACAGGACTGTATACAGTAACTAAATAAAGTGTTTACAGCAGATGGTTATCTTAAAACTCATTCCAACAAGCCTATCAATCAACTGAAGAACTTTTGCAAAACATATATATACTACATATACACATAAAATTAAAATATTAATGGTGATGGTTAATTAATATTTTCTGAAGAGTTAATATTTGAATTAATCTCTAATATGTTTCAATAGGAACAGGAAGTGCAAGTCAGGAAATTACAGTTCAAAGACAAAATATTTCTTCTGCTTTTTTAACTTTTCATTATAATTTCTATTATTTGTACATAGCAATCTGAGGGCAGATGAAAAATCCATCTTATTTACAATGTCATCAGGCAGGTTTTGTGTACTCTTCTCTGGTACATATTTTCACAATGGTAGTACACTGGGTAAGAGCTACTTACAAATGTATAGACAAGAGGACAGACCTAAGACAAATATGAAAGCATCAGGAGAGAAAAAGCTCTATACATCTACTGTACGTCTGAAAGACTTTTATCTTTACCCATATATAAACACATAAGAGCCATTCATTACTTTCTCGTTTTAAAAACAGTCAATACACAAGTTAGAGCCATAGTACTTCCATTCAAAATATTTAGACTTAATATGTTAGTTTAAAATTGTTATGATATGTAAAGAATAACATTCTCCTAAATTCAGCTGTGCTTACCTGCTACCCAGTCAATTGCAATGCCACGGATCCCATTTCGTCCTATTCCGTTTGTAATAACATTTCTAAAATAAGAACCATCAGGTTTAATTTTACGTATTGCATTCTGAGAAGAAACTGTGCTACTGAAGTCACACCAGTAAATGAAACCAGAAGGCATGTGAACATCCACATGAAGTGCATTTCGTCCTGAAATATTTTGAAAAGTAATAATTAATAATTTTATATAAGCTAACTTATTTAAAACATATTCTATGCCAGAAAGAAATGCCAAAATACTAGGCATTACCAGATTTTTTTCCTACTATAATATTCACATACCTCTTCCTGCCAGTGGTACCATGGCTTCTGAGTGATCTGATGTCTCTAAACTAAATCCTTTAATTGCAGAAAGCATAGAAACAATTACAAATGAACTGTATGGGGAACAGGTTCTGTTATCAGGATTTAGCTGAAAGCCAGTAGCACAGGCACAGGAGAATAATCTACCAGGCACAGGCAGGCAAAGCTGCTGGCAAACTCCAACGTTATTACTACAGCCATTTGAGGAACCAGCAGAATCTGTGAAAGACACACATGGCAAAACACAAAAATCTTAACTATATAATCACAAATACCCATGGATATATACCCAAATTCATATACTTGTATAGTATTAACAGTCACCCGACAAAAATAAAGATCTTAATCACTGTACATTTTAGCACAGATGTGTTAGCAATGAGTTTGCTGGTCTCT
Organism: Atrichornis clamosus; assembly: GCA_013400975.1. Taxonomy (NCBI): domain Eukaryota; kingdom Metazoa; phylum Chordata; class Aves; order Passeriformes; family Menuridae; genus Atrichornis; species Atrichornis clamosus. The sequence goes on along the minus strand of WBMZ01020660.1, from coordinate 10,726 downwards.
TGTCATCTCAGATCAATGGGACCAAGAATTAGATAAAGCAAATTTCAAGCTAAAATAACAAAATTTCTTAGTCAACATTACATCGATAAGACTTTAGTAAAATTACATGAGCCAATAGATGCCTTAACTAGGTGGTGGAGCATCTCTTTACCAAAATCAAGCAAAATGCTTCTGACACTTTTCACAAAAGCCAAACCAAAGCACCTCCTTTGAAAAAGCATACATTTTGTCCCTAAGTAAAGTCTGAGTTTTTGCAAGTTGAATATCCTGAAAGATCTCTCTAGCAGATACTCACTGTCTCTGTAATACACACGTAGGCTCTTCAGTCTCGGGACATTATCTCTCAGTACTACTTTGTTTGCACCAGTGGCCTTGTCAACTCGTTCAATAACTTCATAATCTCGATCAGTATAGTACAGAAATGTATCGTACACAGCAACTCCCCAGGGATGAGAAAGATGAACCACCAGAGTCACACGATTTGTACCATCCACATTGCCTCTCTCAATCTAAGAAATCAGTTTAAAGATTAAGATTACATTTCCTATAATAAAATTTCAATGTTATAATATAAAACTAAAATGCAACACGTGCTACTAAAAACTCTTTGCTTAGTCCTGTAACTCCCAGTTATAAGAGAAAACTGAAGTAACTGAATCACTACTGTGAACCACAGATGCAGAGACAGGTAAAGAAGCAATTATTAACAAAATATCTCCTACCATTCCTGTGCTTGTGACAGCCCAGTACAACTTTTGTTCCTTAATGTCGATGGTAAGGAACTCTACGTGGTCCAGATTGCCAGTGAAGAGGGTTTGTATGCCTGATCCATCCATGTTTGCACTGGCAATCTTTGCTGGGACTCCACTGTCAGTTCCCTGGTCTGTCCAGTACAACTTCCTGTCATAGACATTATCAGATCTGTTAGCAAAACTGATAAGAGAAATCAGCGGACCAGAATCACTTGAACATATGCTTAAAACCAATTCCTTTGTCAGTCAAGTACTTCAGCACATGCTGAAAAGGGCTCACTTTGAATAAAACCGCAATGAAAAAGAGCTTATTTAAAAAGCAGAAAAATGCTGGTTCTCTCGACAAACAGAAATGCCTGCTTCTTTTGAAAGAGAGAACTGCCTCTTAAATAATTTTTAGAAATTCATAACCTCACATATAGTGTCCCATAATACCATCAGCAGGTAAAAACTCACTAGAGTATTATGACTATAACAGAAGAGGAGGAAAATAATAATTCTGTTTCACAGAAGGCTGTAACGTTTCAGAATTTGGTTTCAATTTTCAGTTTAAACTACAAAGTCAGAAAAAAATCTGTATGAAACAGAAAAAAGGTAAATTATAGCCCATTTTAGGAGCAAGCAGCAAAATTATATTAAGTGCTATGCTTTTTAACATGACATTTTTCCCATGTAATATATCTTTCTACTATAGATAGGCCTCAAGTCAGACATCACAAGATACTTTACAGAAAGACTTTAGAGTTCTCTTTATTCTGGGTTTGCATTTCTCAGGAATTTTTTTCACTATTATAATATTCTGAGATTCTTTTTGTTGAAAAAGTAGTACCATACAAGTATATCATAAATTAAGGAGAATGAACATCTTGGTAATAATTTATGAAACTATGCAATTATTTTCCAGGGCTTAAAAAGAGTAAATAAACTCTGCACAAATATGAAACAAACCAAACCATGTCAAATCCAGGATGAAATTTGAAAACCCTAAAAATTAAGAAAAATATAGAGAACATACTCATGAGCAAATACAACTGCAGTTTTGGACATTTACCCTCTTGCTGGATCAACTGTCAAACCAATTGGTGTGCCAGCTCCCAGAGAGGTGCCATCATTGGTAATCAGTGTTTTCCTGTACATTACATCACCATGCAGCTTCAGGACCTGTGCAAACATTGAACTTATCAGAGCATGCAATACAGAACTTCTGGTACATTTTCAAATTACAGGAAGGAAGCCTAAATCAACAGGGAGCTGAAATTGCAGAAGACTTTCTCAAGTACCATGAAGAAAAAGCATATTGTTCTGTACTCTGTCTCCCTCCTCTAACATGCACCCTTTGAAGGAGCTGCTTGCAGCTCAGAACCTACCTATGAAAACAAACAAGCATCCTAGCTATACAAATAGGTAATCTCTCAGTTTCCATAATATCTTCAAGGCCTGAATGGGATGATCAAATGCTGATTTAGGAAGCATCCCATTTCATTTGCTAAAATTAATTTTAATTTAATAGTAGGCACTAGATTTTGGAACAAGCACATTAATGACTGGGCTTATTCACAGTCATTACTGTATTATATGTTACTTATCCTCTATTTCCCTATACTGAATAGTGATTTTATCCTTCACATACCATGAGGCTGCTTGTCTCCAGAAAGCTACATAATATGCTATCAAAGCATTTGGGAGTGGATCTTACTGCATTCAATGGCAACATTCCTTTATTATCAGAGGTACAGCATTGGGATCATTGATTTGAAGTTAAGATAGTAACAACAGTAACTCTAGCCATCAGAGATGTTGTGTATTACAACAAATAAAGTGTGCAGAACAGATCTATGCACAAATAAAGTTTCCAGAGTACACTGCTTTCAATGTTTTTGACTATGTCTGAATTTAAGTTTCTGTTCAAGTTTGTGAAGTATTTTTCTACAGATGGATTGCACTTTAAAGTAAATCTAGTGCCAGTTTTTCATTAAACAAATATTACTAATTTCAAGCTGTATACATGATAGTGAAAAATCTAGGCTCCTGTTTTCCAGTTGTCCCTCTTAAATAATTACCTCAATTGATTGTGTCCCTGGGTTACTATAATAGAGGTTTGCAGATATCCAATCCAATGCAAGACCAATAGGAGCACCAATAACAGCTGCTGGAGCAAAAACAGTCCTGTTGGTTCCATCTGACCTCACTCTGTGAATTTCACCCTTGGAAAAAAAATAATAAAAGTGGGAAGATGTCAAGAGCAGAAAACACTCCTCTATTCCAACTACATGAGCACTTGTTTTATATTGCAATCTTCTCAAACGTCAGCCCAGTTCAAGGAGGGAGAAGGCAGCAGCAGAGATAGAGCAGAATCAGGCAGTAAAAAATGGACAAGTTGCAGTTACCATCTCAGAGCAGGAATAAGGTAGAATCAACTTTAGGAAAAGGATGCAGTGATCATATGCTCCATGCATATTCTTAATTCCTTTGTTACTATGATACCAGTATGCTATCTAAATATCTCAGTGCAGAATTGAAAATGGTACTTAGAAAGGAACCAGCATCTCAGATAGTGGAAAAACTGAACAAGAACTGCAAACCAAATTTATAGCTGGCTTAAAGAACTAAAATTTCTTAGACAGCAGTAGAGTGCTGCTTGCTGAATCCTAACAACACAGTGCTATCTGCAAATTAACCTCTCCTTGAATCTCTAGGCCTACAGAAAAAAGGTAGGAAAATAGGATAATTTTTGGTACTACTTAAACCCTACTTTGAGAGTCTGATGGATGTTGAATGTTTACAAGAGTGTCTAGTATGATAGGCACCTTAAAGCCTGCCTATTATTGAAATTTACAGTTAATAACCTATGCAACATGACAGCTAAAGATTAAAAAAAAAACTTTGGAAGTGTTTTTAAAGTAGAATGGGAGGGGACATTTATTTCAGTTTCCCAAGTTTGTTTCAGACAAGGCAAACAAGCTGATGGATGCTCACTTGAACTCTAACTACAACTTCAAACGATGCCAACACTGGCAGTGAGATTATAGTGACAAACTATGAAAGTGTAGACAAACCCCAGGAAATGCTAAACATACAAGGGATGAAGGCCAAATATTTTAAGTACGAGGCCTTATGGTAATGGACAGGCACTACAATTAAGAAAGTAGGTAAATATGCTTCTGTCATTAGAAACTAGAGAAATATCTTCTTTTCAGAGAGCAATCCATGACTGACACAGGTGTCTCAGCTCTGTTTAGGAGCAACAGGAGCCTGAGGCCTGCAGGTCAGGGACACAGTTAGGGGGCACAGCCCATAGCCACACATTTGTCTGACTTTGTCAAGACCTACCTAAAATAGAGCACGTACCTGCACTTGGCCTGCAAAGGCACCAGGCATTTCACTTGCCAGGTCTGTTAACGGATTTATCAACCCTTGACCTCCTACACAATTGATTAAGCTGTTGTATAAGTCAGCTGTATCTGCTGGCTGAGATCTGCCAAGAATATTTTTTCAGACTCCAGTGAGGATGAAATAGATTCCCAAGTACTTAACTAGTTTGTTGGGCAAAGGTTTGCTTAAATAGGTCTATTTAAATTCTTTATTGGAACTAAACATTCTAACTTTAAAAGAATAAATAATTAAACAAATTGTAATTTCTTTATGAGTGGCATAGAATAGGATTTAAAATTAGTTCTTTTTAAACTTGCATTTACTTCACAGGTATAAAATGTAAAGAAACTGGGTTGGGAAAAAACCAAAAATCTTACCTGGATGAAACATAGTAAGTTTGTGTGAATTGTTTCTGTAAAACATAATTACGGGAATCTGCTTATCTACCTTCATACTTCTCCAGAATCTAATTACTGCTTTTCTTGACGAAAAGAACTGCTTTTAAGTTTCCAAGAGCAAAGACATATTGCTCAATCAGTAGTTTCCAATCACATCTGTCTCACAGACTACCACAGATTTTTCTCTTGTGAAGTGTCCATTCTCCAAAAATTAGGATTTTTTTTTTTTTGGCAAGTTAGACTTACAGAACATGTATAATTTCTTAGTTCATGACCAGCAATAAAAACAGTCACACAAATATAATTAACTATTAAAAATTAGTTCAAACTAGTTTTTAGATCTACAGCCCTCATACGTGCTACCTGGAAATTACTGTGACTTTGCAAACATTTTCTATTTAAAGAAAAAGATGCCTCTCTATGATGTTCTTCATTAAGTGCTGAGACTAGAGGCACATACATTCATTCTAATGTTAAGGGCCACTGTGTCCAATGTACTGCTCCCATGGAGAAGTGTTCTAGCCGTGTTTGCAGAATTGAGTCCTAAGTCAAGAGAGGAGAGAGAGTGGACTATAGCACAGCAGGGCTGAGAGTATGTGCCTTTCAATGCTTTCCAATAGTTCCTACTCATGTCGCTGAACAAGAAAAAATATTAATCAAATGTTTCTGCTGACAAAAATAAGAACTACTTTACAAAAGAGATGAAGATTCTTTACTTGTCCTTGGGGGGGGAAAAAAACAACAAAAACTCTCACCATTTTCCTTTCCGTTTATCAAAATTCTTACTAGCAATACTAATATATTTAAATCCAAAACACATTTTTAAAATAGAAAGTCTTAATTTAATGCATATTTTGAACACAAATACTAACTTACTGGATTTTCAACCCAATAAATCATCTGTTCAGAGTCATCAAAGTCAACATCAACACCATTTTGAACTCCTGCTATCGGAACCATAGCATCATTCGTCTTCTCCTCAGCGTTCAGAGAAATTCCGTAAATTATATTATCTCTTACAGCAATAAGGAAAGGGTGTTCAACTGTGAAAACAGAGAGTAATTCAAGTTGCTTCTGATCAGGAAGATGGCATCATGATATGCTTTCCCCCTCCCACTCAAGAGTTCCGTAATGCTGAGAGTGGTTCAATGTTACTAGTCATGTTTTGAAATCACTTACCTAGAAGTTTGTTCCCTCACTAGGAACAACAAGGTTAACAGTTATTGAAATTGTTGCAAGATTGCAAGTTTTGACACTCTGCAATCACAATGCAAATTCTGAGATGTGGGAAGTAAATAAGGCAGGATCACTCATTGCCAGCAAAGAGAAGGACATTCATGCAGCTGCTCTAATCAGCTTTTTCAAACCTCTGAGAAGGTGAACCAGCCAGACAAAGCTCTGAGGATTCTGCAGGACCTGCATGTGATGGGTTCTAATGCCTATTAAGCAGGACTGAAGCATAGAACAATGTCACAGCAGCAACCCATGATCGTTATTATTAAATATAACTGTAGTACTGTTTTCTTGTTTTATCTCTAAGGGAGCAGACATACTTCCTTATAGTATATTTACTTTTAAGTAAACCTGTACCCTTACGCTTCCATCTTATTAACAAATGGCAACTCATCAGGTGATCTGAGAAAATGCATCAGAGAGCTGTAGAGTGAAAGTCAGCAACTGCATTTCTCACCTACTGTGGAGTAGGGGAAGAGAATCTCCTGAACACTGATACCCCTCTTCTTTGTGCTTTGGTCTTTGGAGAACAAATTCTAGCCCCTTCTTCCTTAGGCACAAGCTACAACTCAACAGGGTACTGGGCTGCTGTACCAGTAATCTATTTCCTCTTTTATAATAGATCAAAGACTTGTTGGTTCGGCTTAGTTTTGATTTTCCTTATTGGCTGATTAATTCATTTACATACATTTTGCAGTAAAATTATGACATGAAAAACAACAAAACACAGCATCACTGCACATCTCAAAAATTATTTTCCATACTACTCTCTGGCTGCTGGAAGTATTCGTCAAATTTGACTTATTGCTTCAAATTTTACACATATGCAAATCTATACAATCTGGTTATTCCTCATTCTTAAGATGGACAATAGAGCAAATTTGCTGAGCTATAGAGATATAAAAATCTGTGTAGCTTCAACAGATTGACATTAATATAACTTCTACAATTCTTAATACCATTTACATCACAAATTATAATCCATGTAAAATTCATGTATTGTTATATTAAATATGCCCATGTACCATGTTAATACAATATTTTAATATATACAAATTTCCTTCTCTGTTTCCAAGCTAGCTTGCTACATTACCATCTTTCATACCAACCTGAAAGGCAGTCTAAAATAAAATAAGTGCAAAGGCAAGCTTCCTTCATCTTATATAAAGCTAAAAATGATGTAATCCTAGAATCAATGGTTTTCCATCCACATGAAGTTAGTATTTAATATGCAAACTAAGTAGGCAGAGACCAGCAACATCATTGTTTGCAGAGACACTGGGCAATCAAATGCATGCAGCTCAGTTTAATCTTTTCTCTGAAGGACTGTTCTGGCTTATTAAACAGTGGTAGCAAGGCTAAGGGTAACAGTAAATATTAGAAAAGAAATGGAAAATGCCTATTCCTGCATAATCCAAGAATCACAGAATGCCCTGGGTTGGAAGGGACCTTAAAGACCATCTAGTTCCAACTCTCCTGCCTTCAGCAGGGGCATTAATTATTAACAACAATTAAAATATTTTACAATGAAAAGAATCAGTATATTTTTAGTAACTTTCTCTTATGTGATAGCCTTCAGCAAATACATTTTTTTTAAATTACCCAAATTCATAGATGTCTCCTACATACTGTTTTAACTGTATAAGCTCCATCTAAAAAGAAAAAAAATAAGCCCATATAGTTTAAAAGAATTGTGCTTCACAGAAGGATATTTCTATTTCTCTCTCACACAATTTATACTGAACAATTATGCCATTTATAAAAGGGCCACAATTGTACCTAAGCAGACACAGGGAAGTTTGCAACATGTAAGAGCTAAAGATAAGAAATGTCAATAGCTCAATAGTGGCAGAATTGAGTCAACCTCTACAAGTGCATGTGCTTCATCACTGCCATGTTCCATTTTTTTCATCATGATTCCTCTGTAAGTCTGCACATAATCAAACAAGTGTAGATTTCTAAAAGAAACCCTCTTTTTTGTAACAGATTAAACAAATATGCTCTTCGTTTCAGATTATATAAATCGGCAACTTCCTTGCTGCTAGCTAAGAAAAACATGAATGCAATACAGCCCTATAAAAAACACACTGCTAAATATCAAGTAGAAAAAGAATATGATACTGACCTTTGACATTTACACAGTTTAAAAAAAAAAAAGGATTTTTTGACTGATAGATTTCTAGTCTTTGCTAATCCCGAAGAGAATTTCTACTTAAATTTCAGTGATTTGAAGCTTCCTTATATAGGAAAGCACTAAAGCACATTTGATATCTCTACAATTGATAGAAAAAATAATTATTAATGGTTCATCTGACAAAAGCAATGTGGTCAAATTTCTAGTCACAGATTGACTGCCAGTAATTTGAATTTTTGTGACTTCTTTTTAAATGAATTGGCTAAATGATTTTTACAAATCATTGAGGTCTATGGACTATCCAAAGAAAGTTCAGTGGTACTTCTTGACACCAAGTTTTGTTTGCAAAGTTTAGTTCTGTTCCAGATGCATCACATGTAATCACATGTAATTTTAGGCTGTGTTTCCAGACCTTCTGCATTTAGCACACTACCTTTTTACACTGGAGAGGGAAAAAGCTCAAGATGAGAAATTTTGATCTGAATTTCAAAATGTATTAGTTCAAACAGGCTGAAGAGAGTGATAAGTAACAGGAATAACATCTATCCTGATTAGAGGAAACCAAAAGGTCATTAATTACTTCTCAGCAAAATTCAGGCTGAGAAAGAATGTGATATTCACTTCAAATATATATACACCAAAACATACACCAGTGCTAAAGGAGAACTACTGGTGCTCTTTACCATGAATGACAAAAATGATTTCAGAAATGGTCATAAACTGGGCAAAGACTACATTTGAACAGAAAAATCAGGTTTCCAAATATCAAAATGGTGACATTCAGTCAATTTTAGGGGCAAGAAGCCAGATTAATCTAAAACTGGATCTTGACTGGTGAAAGGCAACATTTGATGTGTAGTCAAGGGTAACAAAGAAACAAACTTCAGTGACCAAGGAAGTCCCTTCTAGTCCTGCATTCTTACAATTACAAGGCTTAAAAACTTGTTTCCAAGCTGAATACTTATAATGAACACAACAATCTGCCAGAGAATGTTTCTATTTATAACTAATACTAAGCTTCTTCCACATGTATCCAACAGCCGAACATTCAATGTGGTGAGAAATTTTAAAGTGTGGCTCCTTTAAAGTGCTTATAAGAAAATTGGTTTCATTCATTTTCCCCAAATGAAGCATCTGAATCTCTGATTCAGTTCTTTCCCAAACCTGTCTCCAAACCTTTTGGCCAAGTATATTCCCTATGTCCTAAATGAAGTCTATCTGAAGTGGCCCCAAACTGATTTCATGAGCAGCAGCCCACTGAAGTACGCTTTTTGCCTCAGAGAGGGATGGATTTGACAGTATCAGGTCTTTTTTTTTTGTTTCATTATTACTGACCTACCTCTCATGCAGTTCCTGTTATCAGGAGAAAGGATCCATCCTGAGGGGCAAGCACAGGAAAAAAAAAGTGGTCCGGATGAAGAGAGTAAGCAGAGATGGCTACAAGGGGATGATGCACAGGAATTAATACCTGAAAATAAAAAAGGAACTATTAGCAACTGTAACAATATGAACAACTGGAGAAAATATGGTATCTCATTGCTACTGATAATATCAACCCAGCACTAAGACAGTTTTGCTATTTCTTTAAAATTAAAATAATGAAACTATTTCTAAGAACCGCAAGTAATATAATCTACTCATAACAGGATACAATTTTCCATTTAACACCACTACCATAATCACAGTGGTCTCTTCCATTTTTATGCATCATAAAAAATCTTTCAAACTCAATTTCAAACTTTTTTTAACTGCATGAGGAAACCTGTGGGATTTTCAGACCTTGATCATAATAACCCTTCTAGATGGGGGATTTAAATTATTTACTGAAACTTCTTGGAAAAATTAAAGAAAAAATAGTTGCAATGTCTTGATCACAGATAGTGGGAGTTCAATGCTGAATTTCCTGGATCACTTTGAAACTGTCAGTCTAAAGTGGTAAAATGTTAAAAAAAGACAGTGAAGGTCTCTCCTGACTGCTATTATTACTATACACTAAACTTCAACCTAGATCACTTCCACAAACTGGCTGCTAAAGAAGATTTTTCAGAATGAGCCATCTCCATAAGAAAGCAAAACTCAGATTTTGAGTACATCCTTAGCAATTGCAGAGAACCTTACTCTAAGAAGCTTGAAAGTTCCAGGATTTACACAATTGTTACTAAATTAAAAACTAACAATAACAGAAACAAATTAACATGACAATAAAACAATGGAATAAACTCAGAACTCAAACTGTAAGAAAATTATTCATCTCAACACTATAATGAATCTAAACTCTGTTTAGTGTAAGATCTAATGAATCACAAAAAAGGAGAGTAGATTACAATTTTATTACTGCACCTGGAATTTCAATCAGCAAATAATTATTTCTTCATTTGTCAACATCAGTATGTTTTGCTATTCTGCATCTGTTCTATTCCCTTCTTTTCTGTCCGGCCACATAAAGTACAATAGAATAATTCAAAATGAAAAATCATAAAATGTACTAAATACAATGAAGAAAAAGAAAAGGATTCTCCACCAGTGATAGAAAGCTTTTTAAACCTTGGGTTGTAAAATAAAAGCTCTTAAACCACAACCATGATGCATATATTAATGCTACACTCTGGTAACTGAACAATTTGCAGTGAGAATTCTAAGTGGCTTTAGTTCTGAACACAATTGAGGAAGGTTTTGTTCCAAAACAAATACAGCACTGGAAGTATGTGGTGGGTTTGTGTTTCTTAGTAAATTTTTTCTTCCTTTCCCCAGTCGGTTCCCAGGGAGACAACTGGCAGGATCGAGTTGTAGTCATATGCCGGGTGCTCAAGACAAAAAGGAGGTGGTTGATCACTCTG